>JAWWEU010000138.1:18689972-18702386 GCA_035583155.1 Acropternis orthonyx | reverse complement strand
CTGGGAGTGTCCAAGGCCAGGTTGGACGGGGCTTGGAGCAACCTGGGCTGGTGGAAGGTGTCCCTGCCCATGGCAGATGGGGTTTAATGTCCCTCCCAACTCAAATTAGTCTGTGACTCTGCAAGACCCCTGCCCCTGAGGCCAGGCTCGAGTCTGGGTCCCAGCCAAGTGACCCCCAGGTTTGTACGGGGTGGCTGAAGCACAAATCCCAGGAGGGAGGGAGGGAGCAACACTGCCCCAGGCAGCCCCCACCAGCTGCCAGCCGCTCCACCGCAGCCAAACTGCGAAACCAGGGCCCAAAGTCCCACGAAAGGAAGGAACAGACACTCCCAGTGCTCCCTGACCCAGCAGAAAATCATGAAAAGGAGACCCTGTAAGGAGAAGAGGCAAAGGAGCTAATGGAAGGGCATCGAGCTGCATTAAGGGCTGTGTTAAAGGCTTACGACGTACTGGCCACACAAGTGCACTGATATTCCCGAAACCTCATCGATCCACAGGTCAAACCACGAACAAAAAAATACCAGTTTTAGAAAACATCACTGCCTGAGATACAATAAACGCACTCCCTTCCTATGCACAGGTAAATAGGGAGACATTTCCACATGAGAATAAAATCTGCTGCAGAGCTTGACTGTAACCATAAAATCACTGACCTGTCCCCATCTGTAACAGGCACAGGCTGATACAAGGAATTAGGGAGATGTCCTACATAACTGCCTTAATTAATTTGTGAAATCTTGCACCCTTCCTGGAGGCGGGCGACGTGGCACTTTGTGCTCCCTTGGATTGCCACCGCTCTCAATTTTATTTTTATCCTGAGTTCGATATGAATCAGGCTCTGCAAAAGACAAAACAACCCACTGTAATCATCCAGCGTGCCAATTAAACTTAAAGATACCCTGGAAATTAAAATTAAATGCCATATCTATGAAAAGAAGCAGACAGCTTCCTCAGAAACAACAAAAAAAGCCCATATTACAGGAACACGACCGTGGCAGCCCGAAATTGTAGCTGAAACTGTTATATAACTTACTACCATCCTTCACATCTGCATAGTGTAGATCTTCATCAAATTGGGTATGTTTTTGCACATTTATCATCAAGATTTATTGAAGTTGATTCCATAAATTTCATTGAGTTGTTCACTGCTGCTATTTGTTTCCAAGGCAACAAATGCACTTTGCCCAAGCTGCACAGTAAATCACGACTGTTCGGAATTTGGGGGTCCCTGCCCCTCGTGCCACATGACACCTGCACCTCCCAAAGCCAGTGGCTTAGGGGTGGCACGAATTAGCAGATTGGGGGGGGGTGGGGTGTATTAAAATAAAAAAAGATCCCTGATAGGGAAGAAAAATGTCAAATGAAGCAGGCGGGGAGCGAGCTGCCGGCAGGAAGGTGGGACTCGTGCGAAGCCCCCGCTCCCATCTCATTTACACCTCGGATGGCTGGAGGTTGAGAAATCCATTCGCAGGTTCAGGAGGAGTCAGAAGGTTCTTTGTGCTCCAAATAATGATAGAAAGTCGTCTTCTCATTGCAGTTGTGGAAAAAGGGACAAGAGCAGCAGTGAGGGGAAGGGCGAAGCAGAGGATTTGCAAACACTGCCCACATGCCCACACTTCCCCTTCCGATGGCGATGGCTCTGCAGGGGCCACGAATGAAAGCCCACGGCACAGAGAACTTGCAGGCAAGCTTGGAGAAGTTCAGCTTGGGATAGGAAAAAACAAGCCCCAACTCGAAGGAAGTGTTATTTATCACCCAATTTCACGCTGTTCAAAAAGAAGCATCACAGGTGTCCTGGCCCCATCGGCGCTGGAAAAGCTTGGGAGCCACCCAGGAGCACCTCTCCCTTCACACCACGGCCCTGCAGTGGCCACGAGGCACATGGACCACCCATCATATCCCACACAGGACCACCAAAACACCTTGGAAATACAGTGCAGTGACAGAGGGAACCTCAGCTGCAGGAAGGCAAAATTCAAGAGCAGGATTTCGAGGTAAAGCAGGCTCTGCTCCCAGGGGCTCCCATGGGAAAACCCTCCTGCAAAAAGCCATGACTTCAGCATTTCCAAAACAAAACCAATCTGGGACACGATGCCCGTGTTTTAATGGGACATGGTGTTTTTCCAAAGACAGTGCACTTATGTTTGTTTATCTGCCATAAGAAACAGCCATGACTGCAACAAGAGGTGGCTGCCAAACTCAGCACACCAGTACAGACCAAACTGGAAACTTCATGGTGTGAATCAGGGAAACCTGAAAACCATTCAGCTTCCCCACCCAGTCACAATGGGCCATGTAGCTGCAGAGATGTAGCCCCAATTGTCCAGAGCACAGGAAGCTGCAATCCCTTCTCTTTCCCCCTTTTTTTAAACAAAATTGCTCTTTGTTGGGTAGCACATTCCCTTGGATTCCCAGAGCGATCAAAAAAGACAGCATCCCTGATGACAAAAGCCACTCGTTTTGCTGCTTTCAGCCTCAGAAACGTTAAAGGATTGTTTGCTTTCTAAGTGCAAGTCCACATTTAAGAGGAATAAAGAATTTCTCTGGCAGGCTGGATCAATGATGCAGCAAGCCAAGCATGCGACCTCCCGCAGGGCGCCTGGGTCCGGCGCTCCTGGAAACAATAAAATAACCTTACGCTGCTCCTGAGCGACTGCACAATGTGGGAAATGGGGGGAAAACTTCCTCCTGACCCGTCGCGCAACGAGCCACCTCCTCCAGCAGCGCGAGCTCATCGCTTTCATCAGCACCGCTATGGCCAGGCACGCTCACCCCGCTCTCCCTGGACTGGCACCCACGATGCAAACCCGGCTCTCGCAGCCATGGCAGTGGTTGCAGTCCAGGAATCGCCCTCTTCTTCCAGGGGTGGTGCTGGAAACATACGGCCCTGCAGTCGGGCGACGGCTGAAGAACATCCCACGCTGCCAAAAACATCTAATATGAGGATGTTCTCCAGCCAGCAGCACAAAAGCAGGGAGAGGGTATAAATAGCCTTTGAGAAGGGTGTATAAATAGCTGTAGGTAACACTCCTATGCTATAAAAATCCTTCATTTGTGGCCCAGCTTTGCAAAAGTGAGTTTCCCTTCCCAGCACTTTGGTCGTGCTTCGGGGACCGGCACAGTGGGGAGAGGCAGGGCCTGCTCCGAATCCACCAGTGCACCCTTGGAAGAATGGCAGGAGTGAATTTCCCTTGCCAGCATTTTAAAAGAGACCCTATCAAGGCCTATCCTGTGATATCCCCACCAAGGCACCAAAACTTGGATATACTGGCACGGATCCTTCAGCGGCAGTGTGGGACTGGGCGGATGGGCTGAGCTTCATGTCTTCCTGACACAAAATCCAAGTAACTACACACATGCACACGGCCACACACACACCTCAGGCCCTCTCTGTGCCCCCAGGACAAACCCTCTGTGCCCCCTGAAGCCGGGACTGTGAGCTGCCAGCCTGGGAGCCGGGCGGGCGCAGCGTGTGCATGGCACAGACATCTGCACATCACACCACCCCTCTGCCTCCCTCCCACTCGCCGGGGCCACTTACCAACCAGCAGAGGATAAAAATGCTCTTAAAAAGACCTTATTTTTGTCCCCAGCTGGTTGTTGGCGTTGCAGCCCGTGGGCCCACACGGCCAGAGTAGTGGGAATTTCACACGGGGACAGGCTCAGCTCAGCAAGGCTGCCCCCTCTCCTCTGCCGCAGCATCAGCTCCCCAGGATGCTCCAGCCCAGCCCCACCACTCTCAGCATTCCCCTTTGGTTCTCCCCAGAGGAAGCAGTGTCCTGGCACATCCACACAGCCACGATCCCACCTCAAATCCCTCTCCAAGTCCCTGCTGAGGGCAGGGTGAGGCCAGGGGAGGGAGCAGCCCCCTCCTGCGCTGCCTCCCTGGGAAGCAGGGCTGGAGAACAAGGCTCGGCGATGAGCGCTGGCACCGCTCGCTCCCCACCCGGTGAGCGGCTCCCCGTGGCGTGCAGGTGGCTCCTTTGATTCCTGATTACTTGTCAGCCTTCCTTCGGGCTGGCACCGTGCCTGGGTCAAACTTTGCAGCAAGCGGGTCACCCCACCAAACAGCCTCTCCAAACGGTGTCTCTGAGCCCATGCTGGCTGGCACGGCTGCACCATGATCAGCCCAGGCTGGGTGGCACAGCGGCACCAGGATCAGCCCGTGCTGGCTGGCACGGCGGCACCAGAATCAGCCCAGGCTGGGTGGCACAGCTGCACCAGGATCAGCCCGTGCTGGGTGGCACAGCGGCACCAGGATCAGCCCAGGCTGGGTGGCACAGCGGCACCAGGATCAGCCCGTGCTGGCTGGCACGGCGGCACCAGAATCAGCCCAGGCTGGGTGGCACAGCGGCACCAGGATCAGCCCAGGCTGGGTGGCACGGCTGCACCAGGATCAGCCCAGGCTGGGTGGCACAGCGGCACCAGGATCAGCCCGTGCTGGGTGGCACCCACAGTCCCAACTGCCCCTCCAGGGGGGCTCCTCACCAGCATCCATTGAGTGATGCCCCAGCCAGAACCTCACATGGCAGGGAGAGCGCACAAGTGCTGAAGAGCAGAGCTGTTAAAAAAATTCATGTTGAGTTTGTCCCCCAATTCATCAAGGCCACAATGCTGTGTCAGAATATGCCAGTTTCGGCAGATATCTCACCAGGAATGTCTTGGAAACCCCAGACACCCAGAGCAGCTCACAGTGTCATCTCCCAGGCAGGAAGACCTGGGTCCAAGTCCCTGCTGTGCCCGGTTCCCACCAAGCATCATGTCCCATACCCGTCCTGGGGCAAAGGCCATGGAGCAAAACCAGTGGAGCAAAACCATCCAAGGGTGTGAAGTAAAACCATCCAGGGGTGTAAAGCACCACAAAAAAGCACAAATGTCTGGACAAGACACTACAGGGCAACAAACTACTGTGCCAAATCCACAGCTCCATGGGCTGGGAAAGCAGCCACCCCAGTCCCAAGCTCTTCAGTAAAGTTGGAGAGTGAAGACTGCTGGGCAGTCCCAGCATCCTCCAGATCACTGTACAGACACCTGGTTAGTTTGGCCGGTTTTAACTTTGCCCAGACCTGGCTTTAATTCCCCCAGCATTTTGGGCACATGGTGTTTCCCAGTCTGGGTTTGACCCTTCTGCTGAAGCTCTATGTGCCTGAGTGTCTGTACCAGCAGGTTCTGCTCATATTTGGGGGAGAATGAAGGAGGTAATTCAGGGCTTTGGTGAGATGAATGGGAAAACTTTAATTAAAATAAGTTTTTAAACCCATGAAGATTTTTTTTTTAATCTTATTCAGATTAGCATCCTAAGATTGCACTCAGAATCTAAACGTTCTGCTCCCCCCCCAGCTGTTGTGGGCTTTGCACATAAAGCCCTTAAGACATCAAACCCCATGCCAACCTCATAAAATAGATATGGGGGAAAAGTACATGTTGCAGTAACTCAAATGACACAGACTTCCTCCAGGAATGCAAGCAAGGCCCTTATTTTGTAAAAGCCTTCCCTCTCCCAACCCAGTTTAGAACGAGCAACCTGGAAGCACTCAGCTATTCATGGAGGGTCCAAGCAGCTTTCCTTCTTCATGGAATCATAAAATGGGTTGGATTGGAAGGGACCTTAAAGTTCATCTCATTCCAAACCCTGCCATGGGCAGGGACACCTCCCACCAGCCCAGGTTGCTCCAAGCCCCGTCCAACCCAGCCTTGGACACTCCCAGGGATGGGGCAGCCACAGCTTCTCTGCCCAACCTGTGCCAGGGCCTGCCCACCCTCACAGGGGAGAAAGGGTTGGTTCACACAAGCTTTTGCACAAAAACAACATTCATTTCCCTGTGGATTCTCTGGCAGACACCAAGAAAGAGCAACTTCATTGAGCAACTCCAACCACCCTGTGCTGGGCTCCGGGCACAAGTCCTCATCCTAAGCTGAGGGAACTTTGTTGCAGGGCAAAAGCAGGGGTGGGACATTTCCAAAAGAGCCTAAAAATCCCAAACCAGAGCCACCAAAACTCTGCATGTTTGCAACACTTCGATCCTGACAGAGATGGAGCAATGAGTGGTCAGCAGTGCAGGAGAAAATGCAATTTCTCATCGAGGTTCTCCAGCCCCTGACTCCACTTCCACCACTGTGCATCATCCCCAGGCATCCACCAGCACCTCCAAGAGAGGATTTTTTGAGGAACATCTGAAGAGTTACAGCAACCATGTCACACAAGCATGTTTTACAATGAGAAACAAAGGCAGAGAGGGCGAGTCTTCCCACCATAATTCCATCCAAAAAAATCACATAAAAGGTAAAAATCCTTCCTGCTCAGAGGCTTCTCCAGTAACACCAGTCCTTACCTTCCAGTCACACAAGTGTCCCCCAGCCCCAGAGTACAGGATGGGATTTGGATGCTTGCTGTGACAGACAGCAGGGCAGGGAGGAAGAAAAGCAGCATTTCCCAGCAAATCATTTGACAGGTCTTTGCTCACTGCCCCACAGCAGCCCGAGCCACTGCATTACCTGTATTGCATTCCAGGTACCATCAGTTTGATATTGAGTTTGCTTTAAGAAAAAGAAGAACCAAATCGATTTCTTGGGAGGATAAACTCGCAGCTAAAGGGAAAAACTACAATTACACTTTTCAGCCATGAAAAGTAAATCAGATGGTGCTGAAATCCCAGCAGAAAACACAGATTAATTAAAGTCTGCACTTTCTAAATCTGTTATTCAACTAAACACAGCTGTTAAAAAAATGATGCCTTTGCTGTAATTTCCATGTACACTCGTACCACTGAAATACTGCGAAAAACATTATTAAGTGTGCTCAGTGGCTGCTGGAGTTGTACAGGAAAAGAAAGCACACATGTATGTTTAGTTATGACAAAGACTGCTTTATTTCAAAGAATACATTTTGCTTGGGAGCTTGAATGCTGCCCCAAGGATGGGATGGAATTTATTACAGTGGGGGGAGGAGGGGGCAGGAACAGGGCCTCGAGGGGGAGCAAAGCAGCATCACATCAGCAGGGTGGGAGCTCAGGGCACGCCCTCCTCCTGCATCACCGTCCGTGCCCACGGCACATGGCATCCGTCAGCCAGATCCCGGCTCTCCTTCTGGTGCACAACCACTTGTACTTCCAAGTGCTTTTGGCCATCTGTCCATCACAGGCAGCGCTTCCCAATTTCACTGATTTCATTAACCCTAATATATTTTAAGATCTTACACAGATTAAAAAAAAAAACAAAAAACCCAACCCACAATCAGCTTTTTTTACAGGGCCTCATCTGGAGCCCATCAAGGCGAAGAGAGGCTCGTGCTGAACCCTGTGAGCTGCGGGTCAAGCTCTGCTTCCACACGGAGCCAATTTATTCATCAGGAGATGGCACAGTCACCGACACAGGGCAATTGTAGGGCAGACACAGCCCAGTCCCCCCCAGCCCAGCCCTGCCACCCTGCACGGGGCTCTGGGGGGAGGGTGTGCGAGGCTGGCAGGGCATCTGGCACGTGGGGACAACAGGACACGCAGGAAACAAAAGCTTTCCTTCTCTTTCCTCTCCCTTTCCCTCCAAGTCTACATGAAGGATCAAAGTGGAGAGCTCCTGGCTCTGTCACAGGGGGAAGTGAAATTGCAGTCATTTGAATGGAACCTCGAAGGCACTCTGCAATTCAATTCAATCAGGAGAACCTTCCCCAGCCCTGACGCAGCTGCTCCTCCCCTATGGAAGAGAAAATAATACTTGAACCTTGCCTCCTGTGCAAGGGGGAGAAGGCATGGGGGAGCCCTCGCTGCCTCTCAATCCTTCTGAAATCATCCCAGCTTAAAACATAATTAGGATGATCTAATACAGTAATACACTAACGTGGGCAATACTCCTCGCCTTCAGACCATCCCGGAAAGCCTCTCGTCACCCAGAGCCCCGCGGGTGCCCCAGGCAGTGGCACAGCAACAGTGATGCCACCAAGGTGCAGGTATTGACACTGGGAGGGGACTCAGGTCCCTGGTCTTGGAGTGGGGAAAACCCAGCAGCTGGATTGCCCGTGCTGAGCCGTGGCACCTCAGGGAGACATCGACCCAACTCCAACACAGCAACGGCGCCGGGCACTGCTGTCACAGCAGGAAGGGTGACAGGGCATTCTCCTAAAGTACAGTCAGCCATTATTTGCATTTAACTGCAACAAAAATCCCTGTATTTTCATTCCCCTCCATTTCCTCTGGGTTTTTTTTTTTTTTTAAGGAAAGCAAAACTGATGGGAAAAAACATCCTCAAATTTAAGGAGGCTGTAAAAAAAAACCATTCTCAGGTCCAAGGAGACCCCTGAGTTTCCCCATGGCAATGGTCAGCCAGCTGTGTGGAACAAGAAATGTGTTTAATAAACTGGTCTAAGCAACTCCTTCACAACTTCACAGAAAAAGACACTTTTCAGTAGGTTTTATCGTTACTGGCTTTTGCATAAAACACCCCACTGCATCTACTTATTATTGCTCCTCTGCCTAATCTACCCAACCACATCAAGCGTGAACCTTCTGCAAGTTCCTCAGACATGATCAACTAGGAGAAAAAAACCATTAAAATCAAGAAGGTATTGGTAAAAAAGAGGAGCTGTGTTTTTCAGGGATGAGCAAGATACACCGGTAGCAAAGTACTTCCTATAATCTTCCATTACAGGGTGAAGGTTTTAATAAAAAGAAATAAAAAAAGCTCACATTTTGATCTTTTCCCAGAGATAGACGTGGTTTAATTAGCTTGATCTCATTATGTAAACTGGAGAGGAAAAAAGAACACCATTAAAGCAATATCCCACTGGCAAATGAGACAACCTTGACATCAACTACGGTATTTTCTTGGAAAAGTCTCCCCTGCCTGCGATGCAGCTTCCACACCTCTTCCTCATCACCAGGTCTTCATCATCCCATCTCCTCCAGCTGCCCTGCTCAATCCAACAGCATTTTATTGGCTTCTGCTTCCCTCCAAGCAGCCTGAAAAGTACTTTTAGGGGAAAAAAATGCAGCTCGATGTTGTCTCGGTTCTGTTTAGCCCGAGATCATTCAGAATGTTCTTTAGAAAAGATCAACTGGAACTAAACGCTGCCATAATATACTCCATCTGTTAAAGTACATACTTCTGTAATAACACATTTAGAATTCAATAAGAAAAGCCAGAATTACAAACAAGGTGTCCATAATGAGCCTCAATATAATTATTAAAGCAGATAAAGTAAGCCTGGGTTTCAATACAAGGAAGTTATTTGTACCTTAATGATAATGAAAAGTAAAAAGCATCTGTAATTTCCACTGAAATGTATTTCAGAAAGTCAACTAAGTGCACGTCACTTTGTTAAGACTATTCTTATTATTGTGTTTGCACTGACAGCAAAATGCTTCTTAGTTCCAACTCCTGGGATATATAAAAATATGATTAGAGCACTATAACAATACAACAATGGATTAATTTGCCCAAGCATTACATTTGGATCTGAAAGACTTTGATAATTTATTTTACCAACTGAAAGGTGGTTATTTTGGGATCCTGGCTCATAACTAAGTAGTTCAGTGCAGCATTTTGAATTTTTTTCTTTTTTATATTTCAGCACTGGCAATGCTGTGAGAGGTTCCAGTGATTTCTGCTTTTGTGCCAGTCCTATGCCAAGCCTTATCCTGGGATTTAGGTTGGGCTGCCTCCTCCAGAGGGCATCACACATCCCACAGCCTGCAAAACAACCAGGCAGTGGTGATTTATGTGGTAAAATCATTCTCCAAGTAAAAGAAGATTATGTTTTTTGGGGATGCTGAGCAATCTTACCTATGACAGGGCAAGAAGAGCTCAGAGAACTACCCGGTGTTGAACAGTGCAGTTAACAAACACAGACCAAAAGGTGTCGGGAAATCTGGCCTGGAGGGCAGACGGTATGAAGGAAAATAATTAATAGCTCATCTGATCAATGTCAATCAGAACTATCCTCTAGAATGGGAAGATGAGCATGGAACAAACACAGATTATTAGCAAGTTCAGGTGCTCCATCTCAAATTACATTGGGATTAGAAAGGAGTGGAGTTTGCCATTTTGGACTGAAACAGGGAACAGAACCCCATTTTTTCAACAAAGCAAAAGGCCCCAGGACCTCAGTCATTGGGCTGCTCCAAAAGGGGGCAGGAATGCAGAGGCAGGAAGAGCCCAAGGGTCAGAAACACAGACCAAACCAGCAGTGCCCAACACTGGTGCCTTGGCACAGACAGGATGAGCACAGCTCTGACCCTCTGAGGCTCCCGGAGGGATTTCTCAACCAATTCAGTGATTCCAAACACACCCCAGCACTGCCAAGGCCACCACTAACCCATGTCCCCAAGTGCCACATCTGCATGTCTTCTAAATCCCCCCAGGGATGGGGGCAACACCCCTGCCCTGGGCAGCTGTGCCAAGGCTGGACAGCCCCTTCCATGAAGAAATTTTCCCACTATCCCACCTGCCCCTGCCCTGGCCCAGCCTGAGGCCGTTCCCTGCCCTCCTGTCCCTGTTCCCTGGGAGCAGAGCCCGACACCCCCCCGGCTCCCCCGTCCTGGCAGGGACTGGCAGAGCCAGAAGGTCCCCCCTGAGCCTCCTTTTCTCCAGGCTGAGCCCCCCCAGCTCCCTCAGCCCCTCCTGCTGCTCCAGCCCCTTCCCCAGCTCCGTTCCCTTCCCTGGACATGCTCCAGCCCCTCAATGTCCTTCCTGGAGTGAGGGGCCCCAAACTGAGCCCAGGAATTGAGGTGCCTCAGCAGTGCCAGCACAGGGCAGTGGTCCCTGCCTTGGTCCCATGGCCACACTAGCCAAGATGCCACTGGCCTTTTTGTCATTAATTAATTATTAATTAAATCAATTTCCCCTTTAATTGCAGTGGCAAAGCAGAGAAGAGAAAGTGCCCAGGGAGGCTGCACTTGCTCACGCTCTCTGCTTGCAGCCAACACGGACCATCATGTCCTCAGCGCAGGCACACCGAGATCCACAAACTGGGAGCTGATGTTGGTCTGTCACAGATTTAACCTGTCGCACATGGAGAACACAACTGCTTCACTTCTGGACTGTTGGTTCAACCACAGGCTCATTTGTTAGGCGACAAAACCTATCATGTAGCATATTGCCCAAATCTTGTAAGAGATTTTTTTTTTTTACCCCAAGGGAGATTTTGAGGGTGTAAAAAATTTCTCGTCTCTTCATCTTCCTCCCTAGCTCCAGTTATCTTGCAATTAACTTTCACACCTATTTTTGGGTTTCAAAAAAGTGAATCTGGCAAAGTATGACAAGCCACATGCCCTTTTTCACTTGGGAATCGAGTAAAACAGATGAAATCTTTCAGGTTATTTGCAGAGGAGAGGAAAAACAACGATGGGGTCAGACTCAGTGACATGACTGTTAAAATGCATCAATGATGTCATCTGAAAAGTCTCATGCTCCAAGTTCTAATTAAAAGTCATAAAGCCTGTAAATGCTCTATTCCACATTGTCTTCCCCGGAGAGTTTGGGGTAGAAGCTCCTGGGTGAGGATTACGAACAGGACACGGAATTGGCATCTCAAAACAGGGAGTAGACAAGAAGGATGGGTCTGGAAAACCTTGAATTGTGTGAGGTTTTGAGCAGCCTCAGCTACTGTGGCTGGAATCCACATGGAGTGTTTTGTAAGGGGGTTTTCCCCTCCCCTGCCTGCAGCAAGACTGATCTACCAGCCAGACAGGGGGCCAGCACGGATTTCAGAAAGGACGAGGAGCATAAAGGTCAAAAGCAGACATGTCTGCACACAGAACCATCTTAAAACTCTTCCTGCTTTGCCTTCCATAGGAAACCATGTGAGCTTCCCATTCATTACTATCAGTGCTCTTGCTGGATCTGGAGGATTGCCCACTTGCTACTGTTGCCAGAAACCCAAAACATCAGAGAGGTGATTCATGTGATGCCTTGACAGCTCCGGAGCTGGGGCTGGGGGAGGACCCAGAAACCCAAATCCCAGGATGGAGTCCTCTCAAATCCTGCTGGAGCCACTGACAGCACCAACACGGGTTCAGACACCATTCCCAGCTGCACCTGCCCCGGGACCAAGGGGTGCCTTTCCCCGGACCAGATGCAAACACACCTTTACCTTTCTTGCGTTTGTCAGCACCTCAGGAGCCAATTGCCATAGTAGGGCGAAACTGCATTCCCATTCGTTCCAGAAGAAAGATATTTAGCCATGAGTGTCCAAAGGAGGCAACGGACATGGGGAAGGGCCTGAGGGGAAGTGTCTGAGGGCACCTGGTGTGTTCAGCTGGAGAAGAGGAGACTGAGACCCTGTTGCAGGCACAACTCCCTCCGGAGGGGCAGGCACTGATCTCTGCTCTGGGGGGAGCAGGGACAGACCCAGGGAATGGGCTGGAGCTGTGTCAGGGCAGGCTCAGGTTGGATCTCAGGGAAAGGCTCTTCCCCCAGAGGGTG
>JAWWEU010000138.1:18642408-18665519 GCA_035583155.1 Acropternis orthonyx | reverse complement strand
GCAGAGAAGCTGTGGCTGCCCCATCCCTGGGAGTGTCCAAGGCCAGGTTGGACGGGGCTTGGAGCACCCTGGGCTGGCGGGAGGTGTCCCTGCCCATGGCAGGGGGTGGGATGGGATGGGCTTTAAGGTCCCTTCCAACTCAAACTGTTCTATGGGATGATTCTACAATTCTTTGCCATCGGACCCAGCCTGGAATCGAAGGAGGAGCAGGCACCAAACATGGATATCAGGAGGCCACGGGGGAAAATCTGCCCTGCCTTGTTTCCCAGTGATCTGCATGGCTGCAAGTGTTGCCCCAGCACCAGAGTCTTCTGCTACAGCAGTCGGTACACTGAGTTTGTCACCATATAACCCAAGGAGTTAAAAAAGAAGGTAAAAATAAAAAACCCCCACCAACAATATATTAACACAGCAAAATAAGGTGGCTTTTTTTTTTTATTTCACTCCAAATGCCTCTGCTATTTGGAGATTTTTCCCTTGTTTTTTCCTTTTAATTTACATCTACCATCACTGAAAGCAAAGGCACTAGCTGGAAACAATGGGTCACCTAAAAAAAGAGCCCATGTGTTCCTTTCCATCTACCCTGCTGCATCTCCTCCTTCTTCACACTAAAACTTGCCAAATTTATGCCAACAACAACCACCTGTCCTTTCAAATCCTGGGGAAGGGCTGCACTGGGATGGGAACCAGAGGCTACAAATCAATCTTCAGGGAAGCACAGCAGGATGGAAGGGCCACTTAGACAAGCAGAACATATATCTGTTGTGACTAATATTGTTAAAAGGAGTAGCAGATTAGCACCAGGTTAGAATCAAAGGCAGCAGCTGGTTTACAGTGACTAACCGGGGCAAACAGGGATAACTGTTCAATGAAGCAAGGGAGTCTGCCAAAGGAATTCTCCAAACACACACCCAAGAGACCGAAGGTGTAGAAGGACAAGGAAACTGTGATCAGAATGACAGAGCCAGCTCTTTTCTCATGGCTGAACCTCAGGAAAGATGCTCCTGAGTGATGCCAGCACCAAGGCACTGCCCCCCCATGCCCAGCTCCACCACAGCCTCCCACAGCTCCCACGCCAGCCACGGCCACCCTCCTTGCTCACCGACCGTCCCTTCCTGCTCCAGTGCCACCAGCCCCCAAAATCAACCTGCTGCACATGAAGGATTAAAAGGACAAAAAACCCATTAAAATAATAACAATAATAAAAAACCGGTGAACCCATTTTTTAGGGTTCACAGAGAACCTTTTAGGCACGGCCCGAGTGTCAGGGTCACCCTGCAAAGGCCGCTCTGCAGGTGGCAGCTGCATCCTGCCGTCACTGGGCTGGATGAAAACCATCTGAGCGCACCCCTGTGCTCCCTCTGTATTACTGAGTGTTTAGGGAAGCTCTGGCAAAGGTTATCCCTAAAAGTTTACCTCTGAATGGTTGCTGATAGGAACGAGAAGCAAGCAGGTGTTGGATGACTGACTTGAACAGGATTTCAGAACAGTCAAAAACGAAGCCGTCCCGGGGGATTTATCTCGATTTGATGTCTAGCACGGTGCATATTGATTAAAAGCACAGTCACCGGTGCAGGTATGTGCTAACACAATGTTGGTTTAACACAGGGCTGACACCTCTAAATTAGGCATCTCTAAACACGCCTGGGGTGCCCCACCAACTCCCAGGGTAAGAACACAGCCCTGCCCGGGGAGAACTGCCCTGGGGGAGCTTTGGACAAGTCTTCAGGACACCGTATCAATGCAAACACTTTTAAACATACTGCTTCTACCCTGATTTCATAAATACAAGCCTGATGTGTCTCTTAAGGAGGTCTCTCAACTCCAGGAGGAAGCAGTGATTTGTTTGGTTCTCAGTGTCCAGCTGGGAAGAGTATTTTGGAATGGAGAACACTTGCAGCTTTCAACGCCTAAAGAGGCATTGAAAAGAAATGAGGAAACAGACAAAAGGAGTGACTGATATGCATTTTGGCTCCACAAGACTGGTAAATCTGCTGTTTAGCCCAGTTGCAGTGGAAGTGTCTGCTGCAGGATGAAGCCTTGAAGGCAGAGCCCGGAAGGTCCCTGGGCAGAAATGCAGCTGGAGTGTTGTCTCAGGCAGTGGGACAGAGCCCTGCCAGGTCACTGCAGAGGGTGAGAACCACTGCCAGACCCAGACCACACACCCCCTACAGCCACCTGGCACAACCTCCCGCCCTGAGCAGGCTGCACATCACCAAGTCAGAAACAGCACAGGTTCAGACCTGCAACAGAGCAGTAAAACACCTCGAGAACCAAGAATTCAATGCAAAGGCATCCGACTTGAGGACTTGCTGGTCCTGATTTCAGACAGGAGAGTGGCCATCCAGCCAGGGGGTTCAGCAGAGTCACTGACACGATCTGGTTCAGACTGCCCATGGTCTTCATCATGCCACTGCACCCCCAGAGCTCACAATCACCGAACCACAGGATGGGTGGGTTGGAAGGCATCTTGGAGACCACCTCCTTCCACCCCCTGTCATGGTCCACCTCCCACCAGCCCAGGTTGCTCCAAGCCCCGTCCAACCTGGCCTTGGACGCTCCCAGGGATGGGGCAGCCACAGCTTCTCTGGGCAACCTGTGCCAGGGCCTGCCCACCCTCACAGCCAAGAATTGCCTCCATCAAACCTAAACCTGTCCTCTGTCAGTTTAAAGCCCTTCCCCCTTGTCTCATCCCTGTCCATCTTTCTTGCAGCTCCCTTCAGGAACTGGAAGGCCACAAAAACATCACCCTGGAGCCTTCTCTTCTCCAGGCTGAACAACCCCAATTTCTCAGTCTTTCATCACAGAAGAGGTGTTCCATCCCTCTAATCATCATTGTGAACTCCTCTGGACTTGCTCCAACAGGTCCATGTCCTCCAAAGAGCACTTTAGCCCTGCCGCTGAGTACATGCTTTCCTCCTTCACTGCCCATGCATCCCGACCCCTCAGGAACTTCAGTCAAGAAGCTGAACACCATCAGCCCCATTGCAGAGCCTCACAAAAGTGCCCATTTAATCCCTCTGCCTCTTGCAAAGCCCTGTTTCCATCACTGGAATACTGATGTGCTATCACAACCTTTAGACCTGCAGCCACGGACAGTCATCTTTAACACTGGTCATCTCGTAAACCACAAAGAAACTCCCAAATCCGACAACAGAAGTCTTTAAAAAATAAATAAAAAACCAGAAATATTTCAGAACTCCACACAACAGTTCTGGCTACGGCACAGCAGTGGGGAAAAGCACGCAGTAAATCACCCATGTGGCTGCTGGGGGAGGTCCAGCACTCCCTGAGAGCCTGGCTGGAGGCAGCACTTCCCCAGGCTCTCCACAACAGGCTGCTTGAATTTGCTCTTTAATCCAACTACCCAGAGATCCAACATCAGCCTTTGCTGGCAAAATAGTCTCCAAAATACCAAAAAAAGCCCAAGCACTGGTGTGCTGCAGCTGTGTGGGTACATGGAGAGGGGCAATTCCACAGAGCCTTGAGGGGCCTGTGTTTTTTGGGACCCCACCACAAACAGATTTTAAGTAAAAAAGACCCAGCTCTATTTAGAAATGAGAAAGTATGGATAGAGCAGTAAAAATGTAATAAAAAGTGCAACACCCCACCTCTTTTTTCTCTCCTTCAATCCCATTTCTTTCCACCCATTTCATGTACCAGGGGCTCCTCCAGAGCAGGGACTGTCACTCAGTCCTGCCCAAGGCGGGGGGTGGATCTCCACCACAGTGTCTTAAATACTTTTGTAGGGGGAACAGATGCTCAGCAATTGTCTGCATGGCTTCAGATTCTGTTCTGGCACACCGAGACCAGAGCCCTGTACAAAATCAGCTTGCAAATACCCATGAGCAGTAAAAAAATGACTGGCTAATAGTTACAAAAGAGGCAGCCACTGCTCACACACAACATAAATCTGATCTACACGGTGCACAAAATCAATCTAACAGCAAAGGGCAAGCAAGCCCTGTCTCCACACAATTTTGGGATGTTTGTAGCACCTACACCTGATTTTCCAAATACTATCTGCAAAGAATGCACTCTGGAGCGAAACTGAGGCAGCAGGCTCAGGGATGCAGATATTTCATTTCCATCTGTGTTTAGCCTGTTTCTCTGCTCCTCTGTGACTCACCAGAAAAACAGAAGGAGAGGAAACTGCTCAGAGATTAAGCTGAAAAGCAAACACAGAGAAAAAAGGGATGACTTCACGCTATGGAGTCTGGGCAGTTTGGTAATGCTGCACACCAGCTGCTCCCGAAATTTACCCTGGGAGCATTTCTTACCCATCTTCAATGAGGAAAATCACAGGGGACATGGTGGGCTGCATGCAGTGGTTCGAGAGGACTGCAGGAGTCTCTTCATGCAAGCCCAGTATTTTTCCACAGAGCCTCCAGGCACACAATGTCCTGAGGACAAGTGGCCTCATAATTGGTTAAAAAGGCAGAGAGGGTCAATCTGTGAAACATTAGGCTTGTGGCCACCTCTGTACTCAATTTCAGCACTGTTGCTCTTCTCTCCACAGTCAAATCCTGCTATTTATTTCCACCTACATACCATCAGGCAGCTGGGAAACACTCAGCATAATTCTTCCCTTTTATCCCTCCCCGTGTCCCTCCAAAACCTCATTTGATTTCCTTTGCAGCAAGACAAAAATCACATTAAACCTCAAGGGAAAAAAACCCACAACCCAACCAGCTATGCTACACACAGGATTTGCATCTGAACCCAAATTTCCTTCACAGCCAGTGCGTAT
This sequence comes from Acropternis orthonyx, assembly GCA_035583155.1. Taxonomy (NCBI): domain Eukaryota; kingdom Metazoa; phylum Chordata; class Aves; order Passeriformes; family Rhinocryptidae; genus Acropternis; species Acropternis orthonyx. The sequence continues at coordinate 18,660,769 of JAWWEU010000138.1, read as the reverse complement.
GTTTTGCAGATTTCCACCGTGGCAGGACTTTCATCCCTCCCTCTGCACAGCCACTACTTGTCCTGCGGTGTGAGATTGAAGTAGACAAGTGTGAAAGAATCATATAGGGCTCAACATCATTAGGCTCACCCTGAAAGCCCAAGAGCTGACAGGTCTGGGGAAGCAACTTCCGATTCTCCCCTGGGGCTCCGATTTGGGAGCTTGGAGGTTGGGGAGGGAAAGGAAGATCTTTAAAAAACAAAGCCAGGGAGGCTGGGTGTTTGTCCTCACCTTTGCAACCTTGGGGGAGTCGTGAGGCTCCCAGGATGTCAAAAACGATGAAGAATTAAATAGCTATGAAAGCCTCAAGTTAAACCTAAACCCAAACTGCGAAAACACAATGAAAGTTCAGCCTGTTAGAAATAATGTGCTGGGCAAAACATTAACACATTTACACTTGAAAGTTGTGAAAGAGTCAGAATCATCCTGCTTAAAATGTATCAGACAGACGAGATCTGATTTCAGGACAGAGCATCCTGCACATACATAAGAGAAAGTACTTGAATAGGCGTCATAACACAAACATCCATTTATTTCTGCCAAATAAGATCAGTGTCCTCTCTCCACAAAATCATGCTCCCTGCAAAACGCTGGAGCTCAGCCTCCTCACAGAAAGAGAGCTCACAAAATCAAATGGCCCCAAATGTTTCAGTTATTAAACAGGCTCCTTTGGACACTTCAGGGCATCTGTCCTCAATTCAGACTGCTGAATTTACAGAACATAAAATAGAAAATACCCTCACCTTAAAGAAGGGCAGAGCAGCTTTGCCTGAAAAGTCAACCAGCCTTGTCCTGACTGAATCAATGGCAAAGTTAAGATTCTGCCCACTGAAGAATACCAGTGGTTTACAACTCAGGGCTATTCCATACACAGCAATTCCCTTGCCATCATTCCTGGTAATCCACATCTTCCTCAGTGGCTCGTGGAAGGGTAACTGGCATCTCTGAAATGGGAGCAGCAGATTGAAGCAGTAATTGCGGGGGGCTGGTTTGGGGTGTTTTTACATTTATTTTATACTTCTATGTGGAAATAAGTGTGAACAGCTGAAGACCAAGTCATCAACACCGACAGCCATCAAGATCAGGATGAAGTCTGAGGCCCATCAGACTGCCCCAGGCAGCTCCGTTGTCTACCTACAACTTCTCAGTGGCCTTTCAGCTCCACCTTGCTCAGGAAAGCCCACAACAGCTCAATGCCGACAGCACAGCGAGGAAAGGGCACTGATACAGCCAAAGGAAGGAGGTACAGAAACACACTGACAGCATCTACCAGCCTCGAAACCCCAAAAGCAACCAGCGTGCATCCAACAGCTCAGAACCGAGGGGAGAACTGAAAGGCAAACTCAGGCAGTTGTGTAAAAAGTATCACCTGATTTTGGGGAGGCCACTTCATGATTTTTTTCAAAAAACACACCTGGCATGTGGGTCGCAGTAGGAATATACACTCATTAATTTCCAGCCCAGTGTCAGCTTTCCAGACACCAGCTTGTCCCAAAACAATGACTGTAACAGGATACAAACCTTCCAGATCACTGCCGTGCCCGGGGTATTAAACAGCACTGAGGAATAAAAGGCAGAATAAATATTTCAAGGGGTTGCAGCAGCAAGGGCAATAGATAGATGGGGATGAGAACGGAGCAGCTCCTGACCTGAGTGGTTCCAAGGCACAAAGCAGGCTGGCTTTTTAAAGCCACGACTGGCCAAAATTTCCAAGAGCAAGTCACAATTCATGGCATTCCCATTTATGGCCTGCCCAGGTGAAATATTCCACCTGCTTCATTTCCAGAGCACGGACATTCAGCGCTTCCAAAATCAATCCTCCCCATCACACGTGGGTGCCCAAACACTGGCGCTCCTGAAAAATGGTTTTTATCCTTCTGTGTCTCAGTTCCTCAACTGCAACATGGAGGAGGTTCTTTCAGCTATAATTCCATCGTTCCCAAGGCTGCTGAGAGGGGCTGATTGAGGTGTCCTCTTTGCCATTTACTGTTCTCCGGTGCCCGCCCCAAAACTGATTTAACAAGTCCTGCTTGTAAAAGTGAAAACCAAACAGGCAGGAACTCTTCTTGCTATTCAGGTGCTTGCCAGAAAACTCAGCTGCAAATCTCTCTGTGCAGCACCGAAAGCCTCTCCCGAAACCTTTCATGTGTCTCTCTACACGTCAAGCTCCCTTTCTTCTTCCTTTTATCTTCATATTTAGATAATTCTCACTAAAAGCAAGGTGGTCGTTCCTGCAAAATTACCATAACGTCTCTTGATGGACTTTTAAGATCTCTGCTGCTTGTTACACAGCGCTGCGATGTGTTTTGCCAAGAAGCGAGACATTGTTTATTCTTGTATTAGGAAGACAAAGTGTTTCCCACTCCAGGGTTTCATCTCCCCTAAAACGCCGGCGTAGCAGAAAGAGTGGCAGAGCTGGAGGGAGGGAGGAGACTCCTGACGGCACCGGAATTTCAATTCCATTGATTAGCAGCATCTCCAGCGTAAGGAGATTTAATGCCGAGCCCGGTGTAAATTGGATTCCAATTGCTGTCCCTGTGTAAAAGGGGGTCTCACATAAAGGATTAAACGCGGGCCAAGGGTGCACAATGAACCCACTGGCTCATTCACAATCAGCTTTGTGTACTCATTAGAAAAGGGAGCTAATCACCCCAGTTTGTGCTGGTTTCAGAGCTGCCAGCACAAAAGGCTGTGACCTCCCACTGCGAGTCAAAGACAAAATATCCCGCTTTTCTCCCATGTACCAAAAACTCTCATTTTGTGCCTCCAAAATTCAACCTTCTGATGGGCCCACAATGAAAATTAGCTATGGTCAGCAAGACTCAGCTACCCCTAAAATCCCAATTATGTTGCTTAATATAGGGGATGAATCAGGAAAACTAAACATCTGTCCAGTAAGGAGTCTACCAGTGACCTAGTTCTGTCCCAGTGTGTGGCTTGCTTGTAAATGTGTTCAGAGCATGTGCAGTGCAACAAAGCACAGAGATTTCCTCAGCAATCTCCCAGGTAATCAAAAACCACATTTTTAAGCAGCATGTGCAAGCGTATTCCCACACTTGTTGGTACAGCCCAGAAAAGCACAGGAGTTAAACCAGAAGTTGTAAGTAGCAGAAAAGTGGGAAACTTCGCTGCAAGCAGAGCTTTTGGACCAGACAAAGCGCTGGCCAGGAGGTGGGGAGCCATGTGGGACGTTCCCCCACAACCCCGCGGGTCCTACAAACAGCTACTTGAAAAGAAAAAACACTCCAAGGCTGGCCAGCACCCCTTGCATGCTACACACCTCTGTGTCCAATTTAAAGAGTTCACAGCATCCCACAGGCTGGGGTGATGGGCACCTCCAAGCACCATTTGTCCTTGAACTCTGCATGTTTCCCCAGTGAAACATCTCCTCAGCCCCCCAAAACTGGGGTGACTCTCACGCTGAGGTCACTCCCCGTGGCCTTCCCTGGGGTGACAGCCCCAGCACTCCACCACTGAGACCCCGCCTTGCGGATGTTCTCGTGTCTCGGGAGGGGCAGAGGAGGGGCAGGCACTGATCTCTGCTCTGGGGGGACCAGGGACAGACCCAGGGAATGGCTGGAGCTGTGTCAGGGCAGGGTCAGGTTGGATATTACAAAAAGGTCCTTCCCCCAGAGGGTGGTGGGCACTGAGCAGGCTCCCCAGGGCAGTGGGCACGGCCCCAAGGCTGCCAGAGCTCCGGGAGGGTTTGGATGATGCTCTGGGGCACGGGGGGTGACTCTTGGGGCTGGGCCTGGGCAGGGCTGAGGGTTGGACTCCATGATCCTTGTGGTTCTCAGCACATTCTGTGACTCTGTGATCCTGTTCTCCACAGACCCCGAGCATGCTTTTGGCCACCACACCTCTCCACGCAGAGCTGCAACGCTGCCCCTCCCATTCATCATCCTGAAATAGCTCCGTGCCACTGCCATGAAATGTAGTGTCAGCACTGTGGCTGCATATTTTTAGCACAACAAACGTTTTGTCCTTTTGGAGATGAGTTAATTGCCCCGTTTCCTTTTCCTGCCGTTCCTCCCACCTCCTGCCTGTTTGGCCAGGCTCTCCGGTTTCCCACGTGCCCACAAAGAGCAGTGGGGGTGTCACCAACCCGCTCATAAAAATGCCACGGACACCTCATGGTCCAAAGCATCTCCATGGCTGGGAGAGGAGCTGGTCCAGCAGCCCCCGTGCCCCCCTTTCAGTGCACACCTGCCCAGTGCCTCACCATGGTACAGGTACCCAACCCAACAGCACAGGGACCCCACTGCCTGCTCCTGATGCTGCAGGAAATCAAGATGCATTAATACAACACAGATTTCCCTCAGAATCAGCCCCAGGCTGAGCACACAGAGGTGTCACAAAGACCAGACTTCCATAAGCAATAAACTCCATCTGCTTCACGGGGATTTCAGGGAAAAGTAAAATATAAGAAGAGTTTGGATTAGGAAAGGTTTAGATTGACCTTACATTATGTTAAATTATCCTTTGCCTAGAATATAATCCTCGGTTTCCAAATTCTCTTTTACTAGGAGAAGCTACAGGCCAAAGGAAAATTCCCAACATCCATCTATTTTCAGATTAGGAAAAAAAGTTTGACATCACAGGCAATCTGAGAAAATAGGACCAATTAACAACATGGTTTTGTCATGCACAGCTGCCTTCGCAGAGAGGGATGGGAAGCAATTCCTTGTTCTCTTGCAGAGGAAATGAACCTGATGCAGCCACAACCACAGCACTTCTGCAGGGAATGACCAGCACTGGGCACACCCCAGACCTGCCACTCAGGCACAAAAGGGAGAATTGAATGGTTCACCCATTTACTGTTTTTTACACCCCTCCCAAGCAACTGTCAAGCCACAGTCAGGCACAACAACCCACAACATCGTGTCTGCCCTCCCAGCTGGCTCCCAGCCCAGGGCTGTGGGACACATCACTGGTGTCCCAGAGACAGGAAAGCAGGTCAAGGCAACTGAAGAAATGCAGATGAAAAGGTCAGAATGGCCATTTTCATATTATCTATAACATAACATTTTTATTTTTTTTTAATAGAGGATGTTTAATGGTTTGGAGGAAATCAGTGGACCTTTAAGAAGGAACAATTACTGAAGAAGACAGTGCTGAAATATGCTGAAGGACCACTCCTGTTGATGAGGAACAATTTCTCTGTCCACAGGGACCTTTGTCAGGCAAATAAAATCTTCTGTCAGCAGCTGCACACAGAAGCTCCGGTGCTGGAGGATAAAATGTGACTGTGAGCACATGTGAGGAGATGGTATCTATTCACTACCTATCGGTGCACAATGAGCTGGGTAAAAACGGTTTAACCACAAATCTCATTCTTCTCTTCGAAAAAAGAAGGGAAAAAAAGCCGTAGGCCCATGGCAGCAACTCCAGTCCAGATGTCTCTCTGCTGATTTGTATATAAACAGCAAGTGTTCTATTAAATGATAACCTGTTGGCAGCAAGAAGGCAGAGTACTCAGAATGCTTTTCAGTGACACCAAATTAAACTTTTTTTTAAAGATATATGAGAAAAAAACCCAAATCCAAATGACACACAGAGCATTAAAAGTACTCCCTGAGATTTTAGACTGAACTAGTGCTTAGTGAAAAAAAACCACAGATTTTTGTTGTTTTTGTTGTTATTGGAGTCGCATCATCTACGCCAGTTTCAAGTCACTGTGCCACTTAATAATATTCACTGGTTTACTGTCCTGGGAAATCAAGTGCTCAGGAGCACGACATTTCACTAACATGATGCCCTTTTAGGACATACCGAAGCACTTAAAAATTGCACCTCACGCTCCTGCCACTCGACCAGCACCCTGCAACCAGCCCACCAATCTCTGCTTCTCCCTCAATATATTCCCAGGATTCTCCCACCAAGATGATAATACTCAATCTGCACTTATTTTCCAGATGATCAACTGGACTTCTGCACGCCTTACAACCTGGCCTTTGGCATTCTCAGCAAGAGCAGCATTAGGTCCAATGATCATTATCTCCATGACTTCAATTTTCCCCTCAGCCTCTTGCAATCTCAAACCAAAGCTTTCCAACTCCTTATCCACTGCAGCATGAATAGCATCTCGCTTTTCTATAATGTCTGCCAACCACTTAGCGAGCCCAGCACTGCTTGATAAGCCAAATCCGTGCCTCCTGACAGTAGGGAGCTGAAAGCAGTCAAGCCTGACCCACCCAGCTAGAAGGAAGTTTGAAAGTGAAATATCAGGTCCTCAGAGTGTCCACTCTGCCTGGTTTTTGCCCAGCAGCTGCTGTCGCCGGGAGCACACAGCACCCAGCATCCCAGTCCCAGGGTCACACCACCAGCTCCTGCAAGCTGCCCACATTTGCAAGGCACCCATTTATCAGCCTCAAAGGTCTGCACAGGTTTATTGCAGCCGAGCCAGATAAATCAGCTTTCCACTTCTAGATATTGGAGTGCACACAGCACGTTTTGTATCCCCATTCCAGAGGTAAAAACGGCACGGCAAAGACGGAGGCGACTGTATAACTTGGCGTTCAGAGCTTCCAGAGGTGAGAGAAGTGCCTGAGGCACAAGTCCCTTTCCCAGCATGAGCTCAGCTGCCGAGAGCCCAAACACCGCCATCCTTTCCTCACAGCTCCAGACATGTCAATTCCAGCTGCACAGAGCAGACAAGTTCCTTCCTACACCATGGAGGGTTAGGGGAAAAGCTGCCTAGGTATGAAAACCACACGCCCTCTCCCTTAACAGTTACATCCTCCCTGATTTCCCTTTCACAGGTTAATTGTGCCCCCACGTCAGGGCTCAGGAGCAGCAGCTCCCACTGCGCCTCCCATGGATTACCCTCACTCCAATGACAAGGCTGAGCTCTTCTTACTGATTTAAACCTCCCCTGCTTTTAGTCACAAGGAATCAGTCGTGGGCTCAAGAAAGAAATTCTGTAAGATACAGACCCTTTGGTTGGGATGGGGGTGCAGAAGAAGGAAGGAGGCCAGAAGAGACATTTTAGTTCTCTAAAAGGTCAAAATGCAATGGACTAAAATCCATTTCTTCCATAACCTGGAGAATTCAAGCAGCATCAAACTGCACACACTCTAGAAAACTAATACCTGAAGGACTCCAACAGAATATTTGATACTCAACAGCTACTCAGCTCTGAACTGCAGCCTCCTCCACTAGGGAGCAACCTCATAGGATTGTTAGGGTTGGAAAAGCCCTGCAAGATCATCGAACCCCACTGTTCCCCCAGCACTGCCAAGGCCACCACCAAACCATGTCCCGAAGCACCACATCTACACTTGTGCTTTAACACTTCCAGGCACAGTGACTGCACCACTGCCCTGGGCAACCTGTTCCACTGGGGGAAAATGGGTGGTGGAGGACAGGGACAGGTTTTTGGAAGGCAGCTACCTGTAATCCTTCCTTCTTGCTTCGCTGCTCAACCACCAGCACCTCCCGACACGCTCTTGTTCTCCACGTGCCACGGACATTCGGAGGCTCATTTAACAGTGAGAACTTGGAGAGCTGGGAAGAAAGCATCAGGGAAGGATGGGGAGGCCCCAAGAGCCACTCCTGGAGATGGAACAATGACTGCAGTGAGTGGAGGACATAAGGAAGAAGCAGCTTCAGAATGCCATGAGATGCTGCTTCCCCCAGCAAGTCCCTGTCACAAGACAGCAGAATCCAGGAGCTTGACTTTGTATTTGTTATTTCTTTCTTTAAGAGCTACATTAATTGTTCTGACTAATAATAATGGACCTGTTACTGCTTCTACCACTCCCAAAGGGAGCAAAATCAGGCTTGGCATTTGTAATTATGAAAGCTAAACCAGGAGTTATCAAGTGTCATGTTAAGAGAATAGAGGGCTTGATCCCGGGCAGTGCCAAGCGCTCCGAGCATCGCTCAGCATAACGATCAAGCACCTATTCATTTGGGGGGTTTTAATATACCTAAATTCATCCTGCCTCATTGCAGCCTGGCTGAGAACATGAGGCACAGGGGAGGCTTTGCTGGCCACAGCTGGAGGCAGCAGGTGACCTATCATGGATCTCATCCCGCGTCCTCCACGGGATCTGCCCCGTGTTCGGGTGGGCATGTGACAGAGCAGGGAATCAGGGTCAGACAGAACCGATTAGACTCCAAGAGTCCAATCCTGAATTGTACCCTTAAGGACTCCACCACATTTGTTGCTGGAGCTAGTGGATGTCTCATCCTATTTACATAATATATGACCTAATTTTGTGTTCACTGAGTATTTAATTACAGCCGATTGAATGCAAAAATGACTCAAAATAGTCCCAGCACTAATAATTAATATTTTAATTGCAGTTTTTTTGTGGGGTTGGTTTTTTTGCCTCACATGCGACGTTTAAATAATTTGAGCACATACCAAAAAAACCCTCCAAATGAAAATGCACTGCTCCTCCTGGAGCCAGCTCGGAAGGGACAAGTGTTTGCTCAACATGGTGGCCCCTCCTTTTTCTCCACGGAAACAGGGATGCTGTTGTATTTCACACTCCTGCTACCAGAATTAACAATTCCAGCCCATTTTGTGAACTAGAACCTCTGTCAGTTCACCCACCCAACTCCATCCCTCCAGGACAGGGCCTTGTCAAGCCGTGCAGCATCATCTGGTTGCCTCTGGCAGAGCTGAGACACAACTGTGTTGAAAGGAATCCGAGCACAGCTGCTCAGCGACTGCTCTCCCAGCACAAGACAAAGTGTCTCTGTGAGTAACATCAACTGCTCGTCAGTATTTTCAACATATTTAACAGGATTCACCTTAATGAGTGTGTATGTCTATCCCACACTGGGCTGGAAATACCCACCTCATCACCAGACTTACCCCAGGAAATCCAGTCCTGACCATTTCTCAGATCAGGGTGGGAATGGCTTTGTAAAATATTGTATTTCAGCTCATCAAAAGGCTTCAGAAAGGAAAGACCATTTAATCAAGCCCGTTCGAAACATTTCCAAAACTGGTTCAACACTTCAGATAGTCACAGATTAAAAACAAAACAAACCAAAAATTAGCAAAAGGACTAATAATTGTAGAACGGTTCACACCTCTTAAACTGAAAGGGCTCAAGTATTCTTAATGTTTAAGGAATTACGTGTTCTTAACATATAAGGAACAAACCCTCCAAGGAACCACCACCACGGTGCACTGGATCCTGCAGCACATCTGACAGAAGTGCTCTCCGTGTTTTCTTCCCTGGGAATGACTCAGATAATGATAGCAAGTGGCAAATTAAATCATACCAGTGCTACCCGAGAGCTGCAATCCTTTACAATTAGGGGGCTTTGTTTGTCTAGGGGGGGGGAAAAAATCACGTTTATAAAAACCTTATCTCAAGGATAAGGGGCCATTGTTTTTAGACTGTTTTAAATAATGTTGGTCTTTAAAAAACAAAAAACAGAAACCCATAAACAAACTCTAAAAGGTCTTCTAAACAGAGGTTTATCATAAGTAAAACAAAGCATTAGCCTGTAAACCACTGTTCCTGAAAGCCAAGGAGTGCTCAAAACATACCCAATATGTTAATCCCACACAAAGTTATCCACCATTTGTTTTCACCTTAAACCAAATTAATTATTATTTCAGGAATTACAGTTTACTAGAACGATAATCTCCTCCTCCCAATTCTTCTGCTGAAATAATAATTGCACTATTATATGGCCAAAAATGAGCAATCAGATACCAAGAAAACAGAGGGCTGCAGAAAGGTCTTTTAGCTTTTGAGATCAATAAAAATGATTATGCTCAGCAGTTTTCTTTCAAGATACTTACACCATGCTCATCACTTCAGCACCGAAGCTCGATACAAGAAAAGCAAAGACTCGCTCACAACGCGGCCTATTTAATTCTCAAACGCTTGACAAGCACCAGCCAATATCCAGAACTCCCCGGTGGCCGCTCCGAAGGAGCAGCTTGAGGGCTCAGGGTCAGAGGCTGAACATGGAGAGGGCTCAGTGCGAGGACAGGGCGTGGGCCAACAGCAGGCTCCCGAGGCAAGAGCCTCGTCCAAGAAGCCCACACGTGCAGCAGCCCCCTGCACCTCCAAATCTGTGCCTATCGTCCCTCTGGATACAAATGATTGTCCTCTTGGTGCTTTCCTGCCTGGGCAACTCTGGAAGGTGCTCCAGGTCCTCCAGGCTTTAAATAATCACCTTGTCCAGCGCCAAACTCTTCTATGCCCTCTGTATTTAACTCAGATTTGGGGCTCCACACACTTGAAAATATGATGCTGCAGCAGCCAAGTCTTTTATTAAATTTAATCCCAAGAGACCTCCAACATCAGAGCCATGGTGACTAATCCAGGAATTATCAGTGAGTGTCTTTTGTCAACGATCAGTACAATCGTAGGGGAAAAAAGGTAGGAAGCAATCTCAGGATTTGGGTCTTGTGGAAACCTGACCCACAGGGATCCCTGGGAGGGACAGCAGAGAGATGGCTGTGTCATCACTTGGTGCTTTTTGTTCAAATACAAGGAACACAGGAAAGGCAGTGCTGGAAAAGGCCGCCTCACGTCAGGTCTGTCACGGACAGAGAGTCCGTGGCAACAGGACATCGGGATCTGCCTCTGCCATCACCTGCCCACCCGGGGACCTGGGAGACTCCAGTGCAGAATAAAGATCAGCATTGCCTACAAACACCCTTTAACACGTCCCTCTTATTGTTCCTAATGCCTCAGATTAGATTTGGTTTCGTTTTTAAATGAAAATTAGATCTTCATCAACCTTGAATGCTCATTCTTGATCTACCAGTCACACACATTATGTATTCATCCTTGCTGGGCTTTAGCAAGGATGGCTTGAAGGGCTCTTGGAGATGAACAGCCCTGTGTAATTACTGGCCTTGATTAGAAGTCAAATTCGATATTGTTGACGCTGTGTTTATTAACCACAGAAAACGAAATAATCTTATATTTTGGAAGAGTTCAGAACATGGGGAGGGGGGAAAAATTACTTTTGTATTTACTATCTAGTATCATTCAATTCCCCATCAGCCATTTTCTGGGAAGGTTTTATTCATTTTAACAACAAACACACAACACAAGTCCATATATTCATCTGCTTTAGTCACACTTAACTCCTGTTGAACACAACTTCTGACTGGAGCTTGGACACAGTTTTTTCTCACTAGAACAGCTCTGAAACTTCCCAACCTTTGTGTTTACAAGGCCCACGAACACTTCCAGGAAAGGAATGCCTCTGATATTACCTGAATCATTATATCCACAAGTTAATGGATGGAAGAAAATTCAAGAAGAGAGTGGTTAAAAAGTAAGGAAGAATTTCTGAACTCCAGCAGTGGCTTGACAGCTGCACATCCCCCCCTGCTTCCTCCTGCCCAGCCCAGGGTCCTCCAAGAAGCAGGATGAGGAGAAGGTGGGGGAAAGGAGAAGAAAAAATAAATCTTCCTTTGTCTTCAACAGCTTTTGTAGTTTCTCTTTAGTATTTTAATGAAATATTTACTTTTCTTGTATTTTATGCTTTAATTATTCATTACTGAAATCAGTTTAAAGAGCTGCCATGCTCTTCAATGAATACCTTGGAGCTCCCCATTTATTGTAGTTTAGTGACTGTCATCTCAAGTCTGCTCTGCTTGCAAGTCACGGGGCCTCTTTCCTCCTCACCAAGACTCGACAAACTCATTCCAGACTCCGAACCAGGAGCTTTCCATTGTCCTGATGTCACTTCCACCAGCAGAGTGGTAAGGGCTGCCTGCAAATCCCACGCTGAAGCAGCAGCAGATGCAGAAGTTGGATCATTCTGCCCCAGCATGATGGTGAAAGGCCATCACTGTCTGACTGCAGGGGTAGAACACCCTTCAGGGGGTGGGGGAGGGCTCTGGTGTCAGCACGGGTCCACCAGGGCCCACCCCCCCAGCAACAAGAGACAATCCACATCCAAGAAACTTTAAAGGCAAAAGACAATAAAAAAGAGGACAGAGAAAACTGAGTTGGACACACAGCAGGGGGTGACAGAGCTGGGAGCAGGGACTGTGGACAGACACCCACGCCCCTCCTCGGGTTACCTCCTGCCTGTGTGCAAGCTCTGCAGCATGCGAAGCACCAAGGACTGAGGGGGCTCTGCAGATCTGCTGGGGGGAGTGCACATAAAACCTCATTCCCCCCCCACTCAGAAGACAACAGCAAAATACATCCACAGCAAAGGCAAGTTTAAAGTTCACCCGGGGGGTTTCACAACAAGAAGCGTCCATGGGCAACCCAAGAACTGTTGCATTGGCAGGGCTGAACAATAAAATCCCTCCCTAAAACTTCTCAGCTTGTCTTTGGGAGGAAAACAAGAGCTGTCATCCCCTCACCTTCACTAACCTGGGGCAGCTTCCAAAAGCAAAGTCCCAGCAAAGGGTGCAGTTTTTGACACACGACCATGGTCAGACGGGCCGGAAGGTCCCTGTCACCTGCCAGCATGGCTGAAAACACACTCCTTGGTCTCTCCTCAAAGTGCAGCTCGTGGTGGTGATGACAGAGAGTCCCAGCTACTGGTGCCACACAAGCACTGAACACTGAGACAACTTCAGCTCACATTCCAACTTAGGGTCACTCTTAAGGGAGAGTGGAAATAGAAACAAGCAGACTACGCTGGTCAACATGACCGACATTTGTCACCAGCTGAACTGTTGTCAGGTCTGGGGCATTTCATTTTTCTGGCCACTTCAGCACTGAAGTGCTGGAGATGATTATGAGGGACACCAGAGTGCCTGTGCAGACACAGAGGTAAGTCCCCCAGGAGAGAAAGCAAGATGTTTATTGGAGTGTTTTAGGAAAGGAGCAATGGAAGTTGGCAGCACCAGCTCCTCCAGGAGAGTTCTCATTACAATCATAGAAGGGTTTGGGTTTGAATGGATCTTAAAGGGCACCCAGTGCCACCCCCTGCCATGGGCAGGGACACCTTCCACCAGCCCAGGTTGCTCCAAGCCCCGTCCAACCCGGCCTTGGACACTCCCAGGGATGGGGCAGCCACAGTTTCTCTGCCCAACCTGTGCCAGGGCCTGCCCACCCTCACAGGGAAGGATTCCTTCCCAATATCCCATCTAAGCCTGCCCTCTGGCACCGGGAAGCCATTCCCCTTGTCCCGTCCCTTCATGTCCCTGTGAAAAGCCTCTCTCCAAAGTGCATTGCTGTTATTCCAGGACACTTCGACAACGTACAATCAGAGCCTGAGAGTAATTAGGAGGTCCTGGATAATGCTACTCTGATTTCTGGTGCTCAGTTTCTCTGTCGAGTGCCTAATGCATCTCAGAAGCTCATTATTAACCTCCAAAAATAATGTCTCTCCACCTAATTCATGAACTGTGAATACTAACTACTTTCAGATTGTGTTCTGTTTGTTGTTGTTGTTTTTTTTTTAAGAACTCAAATTTTCAAAACATCTAGAGGGCTCCTAAGGAGTAGCACAAAACAAATACTTTGCATTTTCAAAATTAAAATTCTGGAAGAGGCTCTAAACCTAACACCAAAACACTTATGCAACTTGAATTTTAACCATCTTCGCATCCTTAATCTTCATCATGTTTAGTACATTATATTTCTTTGACAACTAATCAATCAAAGGCATCATACCTTCTGTAAAGCTGCCAATTTAGTGTCATTTTGCCCTCTTTCAACAATGATTTGCCTGCTGCAGAAGCTTCCTTGTTTATTTTATATATGTATAATTTATATATATATATCAATACAGCAGAACAGGGAAGTAAGAAAAGCAAAGCAGCCAACACAATATTGTACTACTCAGGACTGTCAAGAAGAAATCCAAGGTTTCCGCGGATCCACAGCCTCCAGTCAACAAATCATCGAGGACATCCCCACGACTTGGTGTCCAACAGGGGAAAGCAAAGAATTGGCTCTAAAAGGACTAAGAAGCTCTGGAAAGAGGCCACGGAAGGCCCAGCAGCAGTAATGGGCTCCTCTGAATGAACAGAGAGGAGCAGTTAACAGCTCTGGCACAGCAAAAGCAGGAGACAAATCTGAAATACGGTCTGCTGGTTCCGCTCCGCCAGGGTAACGCTGCCGAAAATAAAACGGCGGAGAGCATCGCTGTTTGTCCACGACCTGACATAAATGTCATAAAAGATAAAGGAAGAGTGGAAAGAGATCAACATTAAATACTAAACTGAAGCAACAGCACAAAACTACTCAAGGAAATGGCAGTTTCCCAAATCGCAGCAAATCTCACCCAAACAGGACCGGAACATCCAGGGATGCCCACCCAGAGCGATGTCTCCAGGGCAGTTCTGCCTGCCAGAAAGGTAGATCCCTCCTCAGGGCCTGCCCTTCCTAAAAGCAGGGGGTTTTCAAAAGGAGATTGATTTCCTTAATGAGAACAGCACCACAGACTAATTCCATTATTTTCAAGGGAGCTGAATTTGAAAGGTCTATTCAGGTGTGATGGCACCTTCTGGGGAAAAGGCAGCAAGGAATCAATGCTACAAACCCCGGTGATTGAGGCCATTTGAAAAACAACAGAAACAATCAAACCTTTCACAGCAATTCAAAGAACCACCCCCGAAAGCCGCTGATGGCCACACCACCATCCTCCTGCAGCACATCTGGCCCATCCCCGCTGCCCCCCAACCCCGACCCCACGGCTGCTCCACACAAGGTTTCAGCTCCTCCTGGGAGCACGTTTTATTCCAGGCAGCCCCAGGGTGAGGGATGCAGACCCCGGGCTCGCTCTGGCCTGAGGGAATGGTGCAGGGCCACTATCCCTGCGGGGCCTTGGAAAGAGCACGGAAGGGGAGGAGGCAGGAATAAAGCCTTGGAAGCAAGGGATGCCAGCACTGACTGACCAGCTGATGTGAAGACGTATCCAGCCTACCAACCTCCCCCTCAGCCTTAAGCAAACCCATCCCACAGCACGGCCAGCGTCGCTCCCAACGAGCTTTCAGTAGAAGCCAAGGATTCCAACTCTGAGGCTGAACGGTGGGCTCAGAGAGCAGGGAGGGGAAGGGAAGGGCAGCTCCCACCCGCGGGAGCCGCTCACAGCTGCCCTTCAACCCATCCCCGGGAGTCCGCACGGGAAGGCAGTAAAACATTCAAACACACCGGCAGGGAGGGCGGCTGGGCACACAGCAGCCTCCCAGGGTAGTTTTTTTAATGGCTACTCATAAAATTTACCAAAACTTTCTGGTCACCTTGGCAGTTCCCCCACCAAGCTGTTGAGCAGCTGCCGGATCTGGGTGGGTTTTCACACCACATTAATGCTCATAATTTGCTGAACCAACATTTCCTCCTCCTGCTTTTGAATATACATCAAATGACTTTGGAACTACTGATCAAGTCTTCAAAGCTTGTTACAACCCACCCTTGAGCTGGGTTCAACTCAGTGTGCTGGGCACAGAAATCCTGCAAAGCCCTGTGAACCCTCAAGAGAAAAAGCTCTGCCTGAATTTCACACTTTAATGGACTGGCACCAAGAAAATAAAATTAAGTAGTCCAAGGTCCCAGTAGGCCCTAAAAGGCCTACAAGTACCTCCCATCTCATTTCTAGAAGTTGTACCCAATACCTAGTCTGTAGAAATTCATGTTAGCTCCACTTCTCAATGAGACTTCAGTAGAACAACTATACTCTTACACTGCACAATTTGAGACACAAAACTTCACTCAAAAGCTATAAAGTACACACTTTCTGTGCAATAAAACGTCTCGGAGTCCAGATTTCATCATTTTCCTCTGTTCTGATCACGTTTCAGGGGTTCTTGCAAACATCACAACGAAATGGTAATTCCTCCACTACAAAAGGTCAACCCAATGAGACACCACGGTTGGGCAACTGTGCCTTGCCCTGCCTGTCCAACGCCAGGGAGGTTGTTCAAGCCTAAAAGGAACTGTGATTAGCTGTCTGTGAAAGGATCAGCGAGGATCACCCAAGAACTGGATGATGAGGGGAAGGAGGGCAAAGAGAAACTATCAGATATTAATCCTCTAGTAAAGAAACACAGGCATAAACTCCTACTTACCGCCTCTATACAGCCTGTGCAGCTCAGAAGGCACCTTACACAGCAGATCTGGCATGGGTTAAAAGGTGTAAGAGGACACTGCTGTGCCTTCTGAGGCCCTGGACCACTGCACTGGCAGGTGACGTGTTCCCACAGTTGTTCCTCCTTCCCCTTTTTCTAACGAAGCCTGTTTACTCCGCTCCTGTGCACTTCCAGACAAAAATGGCCCTTTAGCTACTGTACATCTTATTTGTCCTTGCTTTTGCAATAAGCACTCACATCAATGAGTGTTTAAAACACTGCAAAATTCAAAAGAAACTCCCCTAGGTGGTCTATGCATACAAATAAGTATATATTTTGCTTTTTTCATAAAAAGACACCCTGCAGGTTTCAAGCTTCTCTCACTGCAAGAGATATTCTCAGGCAACAATGCTGATTTGGTGTAAGCTGATCCGTATCACTGAATCCTGCCTTTGTTTTTGGCAGTCCCCCTTTCAAGGTGACTAAATTAAAGTGAAAGTACAGTTCCAGGCAGACCAACAAGGGGCAAGGCTGTTTTGCAAAATCTAAAAGGCTAAGTAAGATGAAGCAGACCTTCAAGCTAAATAATTAGCTCACAAAAACAAAACAAAAGGCAAAAAAAAAAAAAAGGTCACCAAAAAAAAAGGCACAACAAAAAAACCCACACCACCACCCATGATGCTCTGAGGATGTCACTGGTAATCACGGCCAGAATCACAGAGTGGTTTGGGTTAGAAAGGACCCTGAAGATTCTTTCCTTCCACTCCCTACCATGGGCAAGGACACCTTCCACTATCCCAGGTTGCTCTTCCCTCTAACCCTGCCCTCTGGCAGTGGGAAGCCATTCCCCTTTGTCTTGTCGCTCCATCCCTTGTCCCTCTCCAGCTCTCCTGGAGCCCCTTTAGGCACTGGAAGGGCTCTAAGCTCTCCCTGGAGCCTTCTCTTCTCCAGGTGAACACCCTCATATCGGAATGGGGAAGGTTATACCTACCAGGTGAAACCAACACCAAATGTGCTGACTCAGAACCCCTCACATTAATGGTCAAAGGCAGGAGTAGAGTTTAAGAATCAGACAATCTGATTTGTATGGACACACCTGGTCCAGCTCACAGTGAAGCAATACAGTGTGTCACCCCAAAACACATGGCTTGCGCTGACCTCAGCACTCCCAAAAACCAGCGTGCACAGCACAGGTAAACAGGCAAATGAAAAAGGTCTCCAAGTCAGTTTTAAGTGTATGAGCCTGAAATTGCTAGGAAAAAATATTTGCTGTCTGCACCTGTGTGAAATTGAGATTGTGGCTCTGAGTGCTCTCAGCACCAGGCACACTGTGGCACCAATACACAAATCACTCAAGGGCTCAGCAGCCCTGTTAAAATGCAACAGCAAAGAGCACATTTGCTAATCCAACATGACTCCAAGGAGGAGCTGATGCACCTTTCCTTTGCAGTTAACCAAGGGCTTGCCAGCATGGGGCCCTGTGTGAGCCTGAGCAGAGGGAGACTCCAGGGATGAGCCCTGCCCCGTGTGAGCCCTGGCCACACACACCCTTCCACAGCCACTAAAGCATATTTTCAATTTTTAAATAGAGTAAATCACCTCAGATAGAGACATTCCTCACATATATCAAGACTGTCCTTGACACTCCAGCTCATTGCACACGAGCCTTTCAGTTTGTCTAAAACCTGCATCCTTAAAAAATGCAAGTGAAAGACTCAGGGCAGGCTTGGCAAGTCACTGCTGGATCCTCGCAGCGCTCTAATAATCCCAGCAGGAGATATGGAAAGCAGAGTCTCCAGGTATGGTCCCTCCTCCTCCTGCAGAGACTCCTCCTGCTGGAGGAGCTCAGCAGCTCCTGGTTGGATCCCTCTCAGCCCACCCATCACACCTGCCACTGTCCCCAGTCACCTCCAAGGTCCTCTCCAGCCTCGACGAAGCTGCGAGCACATCCCCAGCCCAGAGTGGGTCACCCAGGCCGTATTACAGAGCCCCCACCAGCAGGTATGTCAGACCTGGCACCAGCAGGGCAGGGACAGTGCGGGGCATGCTGCGGCCACACAGCTCAGCAAAACCCTGGAGCCGGCGGGAGAGGCTGGGCAGGCACCACGGCCCGAGCTGCAGGAGCTCAGCACACTCTGGAGGGCTCGGCACACACACACACACACACTCCAGAGCTCAGCACACACACACACACACACACTCACACACACACACACACACACACACACACACACACACACACACACACTCCAGAGCTCAGCACACACACACACACACACACGCACACACACACTCCAGAGCTCAGCACACACACACACACACACACACACACACACGCACACACACACTCCG
>JAWWEU010000138.1:18564611-18579761 GCA_035583155.1 Acropternis orthonyx | reverse complement strand
CCCCAAGGCTGCCAGAGCTGCAGGAGGGTTTGGATGATGCTCTGGGGCACAGGGGGTGACTCTTGGGGATGGGCCTGGGCAGGGCTGAGGGTGGGACTGGGTGGTCCTTGTGGGTCCCTCCCAGCTCAGCACATTCTCTGACCCTGTGTTTCACGTGACCTGAAGCCCAAACTGGAACATGCAAGTGCCCTGGCAGAGCTCCCCAAGCAGCATTTCACGAAGCAAACCTCTCCCTGCAGACAGTGGCCACAGAGGTCCAAAGTCAGCACAAGGGCCATCACCATGTCCCACCACCAAGGTCACCTGGAAAAGTCCTTTGGAGGCAGCACCCCATCATGGAACATGAGGGGCAAAGCCCAGCCCTAAAACAGAAGCTGCTAATGTCTCCTCAGTTTAGAGACAGGAAATGTTTTAGGCAGAATTACAGGCCAGATCAGGGGAGAGGGAGGAAGAAGAGGCACAGAGCAAGGTAAGGTCATGTGTAAGGAGCAGGGATCGTGCACAGCTCAAGGAACAGCCCTGCAGCAGCCGCCGCTACACGAGGCCCAGATCAGCAGTCACAGTTTGCAGTGAGGGGACTGAATGTAGAAATCTTCCCTCTCCACTAACCCAAGCTCAGCACTCTGAATTTCTCTTCCTCTGACATTTACATCCTGTAAAATATTGTTAAAACAAAAAGTCACTGCTTCGTACAACTTCAGGCCATTAATTTTTTACCCTGGAAACTCAGCAAACACTGTGTGTGTGTTACCAGCACAGACCTGACGTGGGCTTTGAAATGAACCAACTTGTACACGGCAGAAGCAACAACTCCAGCCTAAAATCCTTGTGCTTTGTGCTCATTCCCCTCCCTTGGATCCTGCCAAATATCTTATGTTCCTGCAATCCCATCTCAAGTCCCAGCATCAACACGCAATGTCACTCATCACCTCTTACAGATTCTGCAAATATTATTTTCCCCAGGAAACATTCCCTGGTTTAAATTGTAAATAAGCTGAATCTTTTATCTGTGCTCTTCAAAAGCCAGGAAGTTTTTCAAATCACTGGAGAAATGAAGATTTTTACACCCCTGTGTGAAAGCACATGAACATGGAAATACGTGCTTTAAATTCACAGCCCATTCCATAATTCCTGCATCGGTTGCTTGAAACGTTCCCTCCCAGCTACGGGCTGACCTCATGTTCCATTTTCTCCAACGAGTGTAAAATGGAAACTTTCCATCTGTTCAACCTCCACTTCTCTAAGGATTTGTTGGTGTGTGCACAAGGCCACTAAATCTTCAGCTGACACTTGCAGAGCACTGCACAGCACACTCAAAGGGCACCACACCACCTCATGTATCCAGTTCCAGGCTCTTTCTTCCTCTCCATAACGGAAGGGAAAAACTTCTCCCCTTTTCCCTCTCCAGCACAACACTGGGAGCTTTAAAAGTTCATGTTGGTGTGACTTATATGCTTTAATTGACCATTGTATAAAGGACTACAAAGCATTAAAAACTGGAAATGAGTGTGAGGGAACTGAGGTCTGTCACGGCTCTTTCAGCTCTGGGGATCTTGTTTTCAATTGTGCCTGAAGATCTCAGTAAAGCATTTTTGCTCTTCTTCTTTTCAATAATAAATCCACTGTGCAATTCAGTAAAACTGACACTTCTCACTTGAGGGAGATCCCCCACCCCAGCCTGCAGACCTGCCTCTGTAGAAGTCCCCTTCAGGGTTCCTGCTGTTTTTCCAGGATGGATAAAGCTCATGGCTTTTCCCTGGGTTTAGTCCCAACTTCTGCACAAACCGATCAAAAGTCACACGGCAGCAAATTAAAGGTATTTTTTAAGGACTAGCCATCTAAGGGTTTTCTTATAAAGACATCAAATCTATACACTAAATTCAAGAAGTAGCTGAATTCTACAAAATCTGTTCCAGCCATTAATACATTATCTACAATTGACCACCTCCACCATTCCATCCATGGCATGGCCCTTCCACTAATAAAACACCGATGCACTACAGCACTGCCACATCACAACACTCGAAAAACCATGTAATTATTGTTTGAAAAGAATGCTCTGGTTTCCTCTCAGAATCACAACAAACTCCTCAGCGTGCTGCAAGAAAGCATCCAGTGCCACCAAACCTCCTGTCCTGCGTGCAGCCAAAAGGATGAGTCCCCAGCAGATCCCAGGACCGAAGGCTGGGAAGACAGTTCAGATGCTCAACTCCCCCAAAAAAAAAACACAACTAGCAAGTTTTGACTGGAAAGCAGCAGAAAATGCACAGAATAGTGAATTGTCACTTCTGCACCCACTGCCTGAGCACCAATGGGATGTGCAATGAGCATGGTAACCTCGGGATCACTCCTAATTTCTGCGGAGGTAATCAATTGCTGGATTTACTGTTTTCGTTGATGCAGACATGCACCTCAAATTAGCACTAAGAGAAGTTACAGGGATACATGAAGAAAAAGCCCCAAATATATTCCCATTACAGCCCTTTCCCCTTAAAAATAAATGACTTGTTTTGTCAAGAACATTTATGCAGCATTCCTGCACAACATCACTGCCAGAATTAAAGATAGAACAAATGAACCCTTAGAGACAACAGCTGGGAGTTCATCCAGTCACACTTAAAAACCCCTGTACATGATGACAGCAGGACCAGTGGCTGTTGCAGCTCAGATCAAGACAGTGCAGTGCACCAGAAGAATGATCAAAATTACATGTAAGTAATTAATAATAATAATGGCAGCACTTCTTGCTTTGTGCTTTGACAATGAGTCAGAGCTGCCCACAGCAGAAATCCAGTCAGCGATTACAGGCAATGTCACAAGGGCTCAAGCAGGTTCTTAAAACTGCTCTACTTCTCCTGATCACAAGTTAAGAGTTTACATTTATAAAAATACAGTGTTTCAAGTAAGAAACAGCCAAGCACTTCACAAGCATGTTCATTCCCATCAGCGTGATGCAGTGACCACAAGTCCTTCACCTGTTTTTGCAGCTCCACACACACAAAATGCAGGGGATATGTAAAAGCTGAGTGGGAGCAGAACTGAGGTGCACTCTGTGAACTTACCCTTGTGATGGATCGCCTGGAATTGCGTCCCTTATGCCACCCCACACCCCTGTGACTGGTTACCAGCCCTGCTGGCACCACCAGTGGCTGCTGTACTAAGACTCACGTTCGTAGCAGCGAGTGACTGTTTCCTCTGGGAATCGCTGCAAAGCTGAAGAGCTGTCGTGACAGGACACCCATTTCTATTCACAAAGATAAATTCTTTATTTAGTAAGAATTATCTACACACAGCTGAAGGACAGGAGTCGGGGTACGGAGTCTTCCAGCAGAAGGGTTACAGAGTCGGATCTCAACTGAGCTTTCAGTGCTGTTCTGTCACCTTCCTGTACAACGTCAGTTTTACATTTCCATTCTGAGAAGAAACTTGAACACCATTTAAAATTGCAGTGTTGGGATGTAGGTAACTAATACTCCATGGAACAGAACAGCTGAGATAACCTGAGGGATCATCTGCAAGGAGCAAACTGTGAACGTCCAGCTGGAAAAAGCACAACAACCTCCCCACAAATCATTCACTATGTTTTCTAACTTGGAGGTTAAAATAGCCAAAAAGTTGTTTGTTGTGACAAAGATCCTGTGCCTGGTAAGTTCTCACAGGGGAATTGGAATTGAATTCTGGAAGTTCACATTTAACAGACCACTACACACTGCAAGAAGCAGCCCCTTTTTAATGTCCATTTTCCACAAACAAATTTCCTTTAAAAAACAGAAAATGAAGAAAAAAATTATATGGCTTTTCCACACTAAAATTGCAGACAAAGATTTTATAATGGGAGTAGATGTCTTGAATTTTGAAAACCAACCAACTACAAGTCCAGAATATGAAGAGCTGCTATTTTAAAAAATGATGTTCCAGTCTACAGCAGAGCAGAATTACCAAGATCCACAGAGGCTGGGAGAGAGCTCCAAAATTCAATCTGTTTTCTGTGAGAACTGTGAGGCTTTTTCCAAGAGATGCCATGCAGACTGTCCCAAGGGTCAGAGAGCTACAGTGAGTCTCTCCAAAGCCGTGACTCTTCCATTCAGCGTTTTAAACACCTGCTTCAATGGTGACACTTTGGAGTCATAGTACAGGAATAAACATCAAAAATAAAAATAAAATTACAAAAAAAGAGAGCAGCAGTTTGACTTTGTAGCAGACAGGAGACTCACAAAGTGTTGCTGCTGCTTCCCCCCAGCAATTCACTCCAACACAGCCACCACAAAGCCAGGAAAGCTCATCCAGCAAACTCCACCACATGGGAAGTTTCAGCCATCTCCAGAAACTTGCTGGAGTTCTTTAAAAAACATGTTCTACCCCATGACCAGCCTCCTGCCTTAGGAAATGCCTTTGTTTGGAGTTCCTTCCTGTCATCCCATTTGCTTAAAACTGAGCAGAGCTGCAGCACATCCACTGGCATGAAAAGGGTGGCAGAGACAGGTAATGGCCTTGGAGCTACATCAAACCCATACTGATTTGAACAAATATTGATCATTCCTGGCATTTACCACCTGAAAAGAGTTCTCATTCCAGACCTGTAATGCCCAAGACTCTCAGAGTCCTTGCAAAGCCCATTCCCAGGGATAAAACCCATGAGCTTTCCTCTGAAATGGGCCCCTCGCAAACACAATCAAACTTGTCATTAAAAAGAAGCTTTTGGTTCTGGACATCTCCCAGATGATTCCCAATTCTGTGTGTTTTGCTGGGATGTCCAGGGCCTGCAATATGGAAAACTGTTGATTGAGAAAAACCCTTTCCTTCCATCTTTCAGACAGAGACATTTCTAATCCTTGTGCCAAAAGGAAAAAAAATTCCCAGCATTGAAACATTCCTCTTTACAGCCTGTGCCTGTTCCCTGCTGCATGAACAGCAGACAGATTAGTTAATTCCAAAAATAAGCTCTTGTGGGGTAGGGAGAGAAGACACAGTTTGGGTTTTGTCATGATACAGAAAAGGGAGATGCCTCATAAAGAGACTTTTCAATAAACTTTTGTTGTTCCTGGCAGCTGGAACATAAATGCACCTTTACAGTCCCCTCACTGCTGTCAGCAGCGAAACCAGGAGGCAATTAGGGAAAAAAAAGGGAAGGTCATAAGTTGGAATTCTGCACTGCCACCACATTAACAGGACTTCACTTCACTTCTGCACTCCAAGGAAGAAAATTAAAGAACACTTTTAAAACAATTTTTAACTGGAGATTGATACCACGTTGGGTTTTTTCACCTATCATTTTAAAAGAAAAAAATTTAGTAACTAGCAAAGGTTTCACTCCTTTTAAGTTACTGTTCCTACATTTAGTTGCAGGGGAGGGTATAACACAAAAAATAAATGCTATTTGCAATTAAATTTCCAGGAGCACCAAATTCAGCCCTTCCCTGGTGCCCACACTGAGATGCCTTGCATCTGATGTACAAATGTAATTACATCAGTGTAATTATACTGGTGTAATTCCCAGAAATAACAGTTATTTTTCAACATCCAAGAGAAAGATTTTAATTCTTAAATTTAACATGAAGAATTACACCAGAATGGCTTGTGCTAAATAGAGATGGTGAATTTCCCTTTAGAGACAAGGCCTGAAAATACAATCCTGCTGTGCTGGGCTGACCCTGGGTGCCCACTAAACCCACTTCATCCCTGCCCTCCTCAGCTGGGCAGGGGAGAGAAAATATAAAGAAAGGCTCGTGGGTTGAGGTAAGGACAGGGAGAGATCACTCAGCAATTCCTGTCATGGGCAAAACAGACTCGACTTGGGGAAATTCATTTAATTTACTGCCAATTAAGAAGTCTGAGTAGGGTAATGAGAAAATGAAACCAAATCTCAAAACACCTTCTGCCCACCCCTCCTTTCTTCCCAGGCTCAACTTCACTCCTGAATTCTCCCGCTCGTTCCAAGTGGCGCAGCGGGCCGGGAACCGAGGCTGTGGTCAGTTCCTCACCGTGTCTCTGCCAATCCTTTCTCCTCACTCATCCCCTGCTCCAGCATGTCCTTCCCACGTGTCTGCTCTCCATGGGCTCAGTCCCTCAGGCTCAGCCTGCTCCAGGGCTTGTCTTCCATGGGATCACAGGTCCTGCCAGCCCACCTGCTCCAGAACAGGCTGCTCTCCCCACGGGGCCACAGGTCCTGCCAGGACCCTGCTCCAGCGTGGGCTTCCCATGACGGCACAGCCTCCTCTGGGCACACCCCCCTGCTCTGGAGTGGGGTCCTCCCCGGGCTCCAGGAGGATCTGCTCCCCCATGGACCCCACATGCTGCAGGGGAATCTCAGCTCCAGCCCCTGGAGCTGCTCCTGCCCCTCCTGCCCCGGGCCTGGTGTCTGCAGGGCCGTCACTCTCACACCTTCCCACTCCCCTCTCTGGCTGCAGCTGCTCTCACACTCACAAGCTTTTTCCTCCCGTCCCAAATCTGTTATCCCAGCAGTGCATTATCCTCTCCCTGGGGAGCTCAGCCGTGGCCAGCAGTGCATCCATCATGGAGCCATTGGCTCTGCTGGACACAGAGGAAGCTTCTGGCACCTTCTCACAGAAGCCACCCCTGCAGCCCCCTCCCCAGTCCCGAAACACCCCCAGTGTCCTGCAGATCCCAAACACTGAGGTTTCCTGCCACTGGAGATGTTTTGGCCGTTGAAATGAGGAGATTATTATAGCAATGCTTTCAGCATTATTCAGGTCATTTTCTCATACATTAATGAGATAATAGAAATTTATGGAAGTCTTTATTGAATCTTAATTGCTCCCTAAGACCATGACTGAACTAGAAAAAGTGACTGCATTCTGCTTTGACTACTACAGCAGATGCTGAGGATACAGAATCCTGAACTCAGCTTTTTTCATTTTTCACTTAAAAATACTGTTAAGTTTTCCTTCAGAATGATACCAATCCATTACCTGATAGTGCAGTACAAAAGCTGCTTCTGAGGGGTGAGATGGATAATTCCAATATTTAGTTTGCTACTAGAAGCCTGCAATATTTTGTTGAGACTTTTCTTATTTTTTATGAGGAAGAACATTTTAAACCAGAACACCACAGAAGAATTTAAATGGCATCTTCCTCACTAACAAATGAGTTCAAATTAGCCCAATTACAATTAAAACATGACATATTTATCAACCATTAATGATGAGAAATAATGTGAATCAAGGACAAATCTGTTTACAATTTAATAATCCACATCAAGCGACTACCAGGAGAATTTACCAATACCTAAAAATTGCACTTTTAGTTGGGAAGTTTAAAATTTTTGAAAAGCCCAGCTCTTGCAGATGCCACTGAATATTACAGATGTCTAAAGATGCAAAAATAGAACTCCTTTGGTTGAAATTATGTCCCTCTGTGAAAGTGTAAAACCCAAAAGTTTTTTGAATGCCGACTTAAAAACAAGAGCTGCATTTCAGTGTATTCTTGTGCATTTTTAACCTGCTCCACAAGACCGATCCAGGGTCGCTCTCAGCACGAACAGTTCCCACAGCCTTTCACGCTGTTGATAATTTCTTCTTCTAGCTTCTTCCTTTCCTCCTCCTTGGATGGCCGGTTGCTCCTCTCCTCCCAGCCGGGCCTGCTGGGGCCCTGCAGCACTCTGCTGCTCTGCGTGTGCCACATCTCGGAGTACAGGTTGCCAGGGCTCGCGAGGAGCTCTGCGTGTGTGCCGCGTTCCACAACTTTACCCTGCAAAACAAGGGCAGCACGTCAGGAATCCGTATTAACAGGGCTTTAGGAATATGCCAGCACGTGGACTAGGATTTCACAGTGTAGATTAGAGCAGTTGTTAAGGAGAAGAAGCTTGGGACAGCAAGGAAAGACTGAATGCACACTGCACTCGATAGTGTGTCACACTGAAAACAAGCAGCGGTGCTCTTCCCAGACTTACAGAAATGGCAATGTAGGTACCTTTTGTCCATCTGGGAAAATTTAAAGCCCACCAGCATGGAAACTTTTACTATCTAAACTGGAAGAACTACTTAAAGTAAACATGGACATATGAGGAGCAAGGTGCAAAAGCCACGTGAATGTTCCAAAACAAACACCTATTTATTTTTGCTCGGTAACAAACACACAGGAAGAAGCTAAAAGAAAAGAGCAAACAGAGGGATTTGTATGAGACAAGCAAAGCACATTTAAAATCAAATCCTGACAGCGCAATCTGTGCTTTCATGGTGCTCTGTAGCTTGTGTCCCTGCAATCACCACCCCCAAAAATCGTGTGAGCAGATCAGTTCACCTGGGCTGTGATCAAGAGAAAGATGATTTACTGACCATCACTGTGAAAATGGGAAGGCAGAGTTGGAGAGGAGAACTCCAAGGGAACTCCAACCCTCCAGACAGAGAAAAAACACCACTCTTCAAAAAACCAGACTGATCTTTTCACTTTGAGAGACACATTCACTGACTTCAGATTAAACTAATGTATTTGTTCTAATGTATTTGTTCTTCAGCATCTCTTTCTTCTCGTACAGGACAGCATTATACAGACAGATTTGATATTCATTCTAAATTCTGATCCACAATTAAATCTACCTCCTTGTGGCACCTGCTGAAGGACATGCTGGGAAAAAATTTGGGTCTTGGCACTTCAATTAGTAGTTATGCAGGTGGCATCTGAACAAACATAAATCTGACCAACAGAACTGCAAAATTTACTTAAAACCTTCGAGTGATTACTATGGAGTCAGCTGTAGTAGAGACCAAGCTTTTGAATTATGGTGCTTTTTTTAATAACTCTTGACCAATCACCAAACATGCCGCTTCTCTGTTGAGCCTCCCAGTGTTCAGATCTGTATCCCTGCTATGTTGTTCACCTACTTGGGAGTGACTCTGGCTCTGCCTCAGGGAAGGTGCTGGGACTGTGACTCCGTGACTGCAATTGCTAAGCAAAACCAGTGCCAGCCCCCCCATCTCATCCCTGCTCCTTCTGTGCCTGCTGGGATGGCAGGAGGCACGTCAGGCACCGCCTCGCCCACCCCAGCCCTGGCGACAGCAGCAGCCTTGGGGAAGGGCTCTTACAGTTCGAGGCTGTGCTTTCATTTTTAGCTTAACAGTTACACTCTAACACAAAACATGCTCTTGGTAAGCTGTGAAAAGCTGCATCAAAACCAAAAAGCCGCAGCTCGCCTTGTAACATGTTAAAAAACACTTGCAAGATGTTTTAGCGTGCAATTGTATAAAGGATACACCTCAGGAAATGATTTTTCAGCACAAGCTGAAAAAACAAAGCAGATCAAAACGGAAAACTCCATGGAGCACTGCAAGTGATGTATTCCGCTACTTTCTTCTGAGATTCATATAAAGCTGAGATTTGTGTAGCAAAGATAGTCATGAATGTCACCATTTCATAAGAATTTGTTCTAATTTCCCATGAAACCACTGAATATACTGTAGCAATAATTTATTTGCTTTCAGATGTGTATTTTAAATCACTAAATACACCTATGATCACAAGCATATAAATAGCAACTGATAAAAATGAATGCAGAGATAAATTTAACATCTATTATCAGCAGATTAGAGCACTGTACTTTCAGCGTTATCACTTAAAAGAGTAATTATGAAGTTATCATAAGGACATTTGTTTATTTTAAATCTCTTGCCAGATATGGGTAATAGAGAAGAAAATGGACTTTGGACACAGTACGAGGTAAAAGCTCAATGGTGATATCAGCAAATCAAATATTGAAATTTATTGGGTTTTTTCTTAGAAGAGAAGCCTCCAGAAAGGGAACAATGACATTTTTCTACAGGTACCACAGAGAATGGTGTTCAGATTTATAACATAATAACGCTGAACAATCCTGCAACAATTGTATCTGCGTGGAAACAGAACATGCTGTCCTGCCCCTTTTCACTGAAATTAAAAATGGATATATGTGAAAAATAGACACTCACAGAGCAACGAGAGTGAAGCATAAATTGGGGGAACACATTGGGAAACTTCATCTGACAGAAGCACGTAATAAATTAGATCAAAACCATGCAACAGTGAGCCACAAAAATAACAACATACGAGACAGTCACACATGCAAGTTTGTGAAGAGAAACATATAAAAAGCCAGGCTCAGGCTAGAATTTTCCAACACAGTTCACTTCCAAAGAAAGAATTTTCAGCAGCTTGGGGGGAGTGTGGGAATTCAAACTGGACACACAGAGTCCCTAAACCAAACGCTGACAGGATGTGAAAGCCCCACAGGAATGGGGGACCCCCTCACCTGATCCAGCACGATGATCTCATCTGCATCCACCACCGTAGACAACCTGTGAGCAATGAAAATCGACGTCCGGTGCTTCACCATGTCCCTCATGGCTTTGAGGATGTTCTGCAAGATTGGAACACAGACAAACTCTTACATGCTCCTGGGAGGGATGAGGAGAAATAAAAAGGTGCTGGAAATATGCAAATTACTGCAAATAAGTTTTGAGAAACACCCCTGGTACTGCTGCAGCTGCATAATAACAAACTGCCACAAGCATCTACTAACAGATGAGTCCCAAGCATGAAGTATCTGTGCTTCTGACAAAGCCTCAAACTGCAAAAAGAGCTTGTACTCTCAGAAAAACACAGCTATCCCAAGGGACAAAGGAAGAGAAGTGGCACTAGATTTCAGGAAAAACTTCCCCATAGAGCCATGGTACACAAGCAACAAACAGCAGTAAAAGCATCTGAAAATAGTAACTCATCATAATACTCTCCAATGAAAGTTAAAGAAAACCATCCCCCTCGATGTCATGCCAATGTGGAACAAAGTTAAAGCAATTCTGGGAATTATTTATCTATGGAGTGCTTCCTTTATGAGCCCTCTGCCACCTTCCCAAACCACAATCCTCTGCAAGGAGCACTGATTGTGAATTTGTGCCCTCACTACTATTAGTGAAATGTCCACTTTATTTCCCTGAAAGCCTTTGTTTTTTGTCAGAAAACATTTCCATTCCCAGGCACACTCTTGTGGAAAGGGCTCATTTTCATTTGGTGCCTTTTAAGTGCATTTCTACTCTGAAACTTTCAGCTTTCCTTGTGACTCTTGCCATAGACAGAGAAAAACAAGAGGAAGAAAGAATCCACGTGCTGCTCTGTAGAACTGTGTTATGGACATTCCTGGTCTATGAGGGAGCTGTGCTACATTTTAGTGCTGTGCTAGATGGTTGTACAGTTCATACTCTGATTTCTTTGTGTCTGGAAAATGAAAGTAATTTCGTGATTACAGGTCAATAAATTTGCTCAATAATCTGCATAAGTGAACACAGTCACAGCTTAGGTCTAGTTTTTGATGACATTAGTTTGGGAAATTACTGCTGGGCTGAGAGTTTTGTGCTTAAGCAAAGATGTTATGAAGCCTGATGCAGTTCCTGTCAGTGTCACAACATCCGTATCACAGCCCTTCCTGTGAAATGAACACAAATGAACGGCAGCACTGCAGGTCACAGCCACCTGATCTGCATCTCAGAAAGATGATGCACAACAAACAAGAGGCTTTCTGTCCTGCATTATGTCACAATTACTTGTAAGACATTTTTAACGGATGCTAGACAGCATTTAAACACCTTTTAAAGGGGATTGGAACGCTTCACACTTGGAGGCCACCTGAGGTATTTGCACCAGTTTCAAGGGATGAATGTGTAAAGGTGAATGTACACTCCAGAGTGTAAAAGAAAATATCCCAGAGACAGCTGATAGGCCTCACTATGTCCCCAGGCAGACAGACTCAGCATCTCTGCTCTGGTCTTCAGGACAACAGCTTAGACACAGGATCTCTTAATAATACTGAGAAAACACTTGACAGCACTTTGGCAAAAAGCACAGGATTCTTTCTGAGAGGCAAAGAAGAAGGGGAAAGCATCAGAATCAGACACCATTGCACCACTTAAGCTTTAGAATTTTTTATCCCAATTTACCTCTTCTGTAATTGAATCTAAAGATGATGTGGCTTCATCATAAAGAAAAATAAGTGGCTCCTTTAACATTGCTCTAGCAATTGCAACTCTTTGCTTTTCTCCACCTGAATAAGAGGAAAGAAGGGAAAAAAGAAAAAAAATTAAGTTAGAATTGTGGTAGACTAAATTCAACAGCAGACATGACTTCAGAGGGCTGTTTCTTGGATTTTTTTCTTTTTTTAATAGACATCACAGTTACTGCTGACAAAGGTCTGAGATGTTACATAAGACACCACAGCAAGTTCCTGCTCCCTGGTGATTCAAGATTGCTTATCCTTCTGGAAAAGGACAGAGAATTATTTTGTATCTGCTGTAAGGAAAGAGCCTGGCACAGGTAAGCACCAGTGCTGTGCAGTTACTCACTCTGTACACCTGGGAGAATGAGCCCTTTTACCTGAGCTCTGCCCCATCCAATAACTCTGCACGTGCTCTGCCCATGCTGCTGTACTGCACTTCATGCATCTTGCTCACACATTGTGCCTTTCAGGTAACTTTCCACTCCATAATGGCAAATTTCACTCAAGAACACAGTTAATATGGTACTGAAAACCAACTTCAGCCTGCAATCTGCAGCCTGTTGGTTTCTAGTGTAACCCAGTTTCAATCTAGTTTCCCTTCCTTCAAAATTCTTACAGCCAACATCTACTCAAGAATAACTCGGGGCAACTTTTACAGACAGGAAAACAGGTGCATTTGAGAACTTAAAATCTGCTAAACATTTGGTATGCAACGCAAACACATCACATTTGTGCACTTGTCCTCCTTTGTTTTACTCAAGACTTCAAAACATTCCATTTAATACCCTTATATCCTTGTTCATGTTCCATTCCTATCAGGAGAGAACATACTTCCATAAACCATTTACCAGGCTGATGGAAATGCTGCAGTTCACAATTTAGACTGTCTTT
Source organism: Acropternis orthonyx (assembly GCA_035583155.1). NCBI lineage: Eukaryota > Metazoa > Chordata > Aves > Passeriformes > Rhinocryptidae > Acropternis > Acropternis orthonyx. Next base: position 18,566,893 of record JAWWEU010000138.1, on the reverse strand, counting down.
GGCAGAACTCAGAGCAATTAGAACTGTACAATTTACTCAGTCTATTTTAATGTGCTCTCCCTCCCTCTCCTTTACAGCATGTTCAGAACTCACAGCTTGACAATACCCATGTTTGAAAGACACACTGCAACAACACAATCCCTTACATTTGTAGCACATCCACTTGTTTCTTCCCCATTCACACTCAGGACAGCAGCACATTAACAGATTCATTCACTGAGCTGGGGTTTGGCTCTGTCTATCACACACCTAGCAGGAAACACTGACTGTGGAATCTACTTGGAAAGGCCCAGACAACTTGGTTTTCATTCTCTACTGTTAATGAATCAATCTCTGAGACCATTAGGAACTGCACTAAATGCTACTTCACCATTTAAATTGGTAAAGTTCTCATTGCAACTAAAACCTTGCTTTTCCATCCTGAACATAAAACACCTGGATTTCAGAGCACCCTTCAATTCACAGACTTTTCACCACCCACTATTTCTGCCCCAAAATACTATTTAACAAAAAAGACAAAACAAATCAGGACTTCATGTTTTCCTTAGACCAGGAGTATAAGAAACCTCAACCAACTTAAAAAAACAAAACAAAACAAAAACCAACACTAGAAACCAACAAACCAGACACAGAAATTAATCCAATGCCTTTATAAGACTTTAGGCAGCCATTCTACTATTCAGAAAACTAGAGATTCCAAGTAATACTTTTACACTTTTACAGAGCTACTGAAGGAACTCAAGAGATTTTCACTTGGTGTCTCCAATCCTTTGAACAACTAAACCATTCCTGAGAGCACCAGCCCAGGACTCCTGTACCCTGACTGCACACATTACTGCACCTTGTTACTGCTGTTATTTGCCAGTCCTCATCTGATTGTTGAAAACAAGAAACTGAAGCTGCTGTTTCAGTGGCAGATACCCACGCCAAGCTCTTTTTCTGTCCCCAAGGAATTCCATTGTCTTTCTCCTCAGTATTCTACATACTCTTATTTTCTATAAATACAAAGAAAGCAGGAAAAGAACACATTTCCACACTTCACTTTCTAAACATGCTTCTGTTGAAGCGCTGGCAGATGGGTATTTTGTAGTAGCACAAAATGAAGGCTGGAGTAAAGGCAGAACCCATTTTCAGAAAGGCTCCCTTGCAGGAGTCTTGAGGTCAGAAGGAAACTCTGAGACACCCACACACAATGCTCCAGATTCAGAAAGGGACACAGAATCATGGAATTGTTCAGGTTGGAAAAGCCCTCTAAGACCACGGAGTCCAACTGCTCCCCCAGCACTGCCAAGGCCACCACTACCCCATGTCCCCAAGTGCCACATCCACACGGCTTTTAAATCCTCCCGGGGATGGGGACTCTGCCAGTGCCCTGGGCAGCTGTGCCAGGCCTGGGCAGCCCTTTGGGTGATGAAATTCTTCCTAAAATCCAACCTAAATCTCAACATAAGGTGAAAGCTTTGAGCCTGATCTAGTCCCTGATCACAGCAGGAGGGTCAGTCTAGATGATTTTTGGAAGGTCCCCTGCAACCCAAACCATCCTATTGCTTTTATAAATACCAAGACATTTCAAACCTGTTGTTAGTCAAATCCTCTTTCTAGAAATTACTAGTGTGGGGAGACAAGCAGCACAAGAGAAATCTTTCATCATTATTACCATTCTGAAGTTCTGCCAGTACCTATTTTGTATCTTCCTATTCCCTCACCCAGATTTGTGCTTCCCAGCTTTTATTTCCCTTCTCTGTATTCCCCTTCAGCAGCTGTGCACGCTGTCTCCTGCATCACGTTCTGGGGGCAGGCTGTAACCTCTGATCCCCTCTTTCAAAGAGACCAGGACTCCTGACTGCAGCAGCTGCATAGTAAGAAATACCACACAGAGCTGTCTCTGCCACAGGCAGCACCTCTGCCTGCACCCACTGCACCCCTCTGCTCCTGCCCTTCAGTATGACCAGGGCCCGAAGGACACACACAGAACATTCTCAATTTTATCCCCTACCTAGATTATAAGCCAGATCATTTTTACTTAGATGTATCTCCATGCTTACATATCATCTCATTTAACAATATCCCCTGAAAATACACTCCTTCAAATATCTTGCAGACTCCAGCTGCCTTACACTGCAGACTTTCATATTAATATTTAGCCTTTACAGTTACATTTTTTGGGCCCCTCACTCTGAGGATGTTGAGGGGCTGGAGCGTGTGCAGGGAAGGGAACAGAGCTGGGGAAGGGGCTGGAGCAGCAGGAGGGGCTGAGGGAGCTGGGGGGGCTCAGCCTGGAG
>JAWWEU010000138.1:18535885-18564511 GCA_035583155.1 Acropternis orthonyx | reverse complement strand
AGAAAAGGAGGCTCAGGGGGGACCTTCTGGCTCTGCAAGTCCCTGCCAGGAGGGGGGAGCCCGGGGAGGGGGGGTCGGGCTCTGCTCCCAGGGAACAGGGACAGGATGAGAGGGAATGGCCTCAGCTTGTGCCAGGGGAGGTTCTGGTTGGGTATCTGGAAACTTTCTTCACCGAAAGAGTGGGTAAGCACTGGAACAGGCTGCCCAAGCCAGCAGTGGAGTCACCATCCCCACGGGTGTGTGGATGTGGCACCTGGCAATATGGTTTAGTGGGCATGGTGGGATTTAGTCAAAGGTTGGACTTGATGATCTTGGAGGTCTTTCCCGATGTTAGTGATTCTGTGTCACAGGGTAAATAAGCCAAAAGCAAGCCTGACTGAGGAACAAACTCTGCAATGAATTTTGAGGCCGCAGAAGGGACATAAAGAACTCGTGTGTTTGAGGTCCTACCTGAGAGTTTGAGCCCTCGCTCCCCGACCTGGGTGTTGTACCCGTTGGGCATCCTCAGGATGGCATCGTGGATTCCTGCCAGCCTGGCCACCGCGTACACCTGCTCGGGGCTGGCCCCCGTGTTGCCGTAGAGCAGGTTGTAATAGATGGTGTTATGGAAGAGAACGGCATCCTGCGTTGGTGGAAAGAACATTTTAAATAAGAAACCAGGAAAAAACTGTCCCCAAACCATGAAAGAAATCAATACAGAGTAGCTTATATTTTTCTACAAAGCCTGAAGGCAAAATGTTTGGGGGAATTTTTTTCCCCCAAAATGGGATTAATACATTTTGTGCCCTAAATATGTACGTCATGCATACTTTCACTACTTTGCTTTCTCATTATGGGTGGTAATCAACTATAAAGCTAAATCACTTAAAGCTGGAGGCATTTTCTCATGGGGAGGCTTAAACACATTTCAAAAATTGGATCTATATGATGATGCACATAAAAACATCGTATTTCCTGGGGGAAAAAAGGCATGGTGACTTTCAAAGGAATTAAGACAACACGACTGCATTAGGATTGACCTTCACTGAACCACAGGACCAGAACACTGAGAATTACTATTGCAAGGGACTGTTTGGGGAGAAGGAAACATGGAATACCTGAGGTACAACTCCTATTGCCTTTCTCAGACTTTCCAAACTGACATCTTGGATGTTCTGTCCAGCAACATAAATATTTCCTTTCTGAGGTTCATAGAAACGAAATAATAACCTCACAACTGTGCTTTTCCTGGAATTGAAAAGAAATGAAGTTAATGTTCCATTCTGGTTTGCCTTCCAGAATCTCCAGTTGGAATTGATGTCACAAATAAAAATTACAAAAAGCAAACACAAGAAGCACTACGCTTAAGAAACTAAATTTCTGCATTGATTGGCATATTTAGTCCATTTACCCACCCTGACCCACTACCTCCTACAATGGCCACTTTCTTTCCTGCAGGGACCTCAAAGGACACTCCAGCAAGGACTTTCTGCCCCTCAAGGTATTCGAAATGCACATTATCAAAGGCGATGGCAGCAGTCTGGGGCGTGATCTGCAGGGGGGGAGCCAGCTCTTTGTCCTGTTAAAAGAAGAGTTCCACTTTATCTGCTGCCCAGAAAGTATCTCCAATGGTTCAACAAGCTGAACAGTCCATTTCCCAAGCTCAGAAAAAGGCAAACAGCCACTCCAGCTCGGATATGTGGAAAATAATTACCGTTTGCTGCACAAGTGACATTGGTTTGTTCATCCTTTTCCCCAAAGCAGGTAAAAATTTCTGCTGTGAACACTCTGCCTCACAACTACTTTTGCAATAATTCAGCATCATTAATTACCAACAAAACCAAAAAGCACCAGGCATGAATCCTTAAATAAAAAAAAAAGTCTCAATACAAAAAAACAGCTTCCATGAAACAATTTTTGCTTCTCTGCAAGGCAGGTACTCAACTGCTATGGCACTTAGAGGAAGCAGAACAGCACCCTTACACACAACAACTCATTCATGAATAGAAATTAAACCTGGAAGGTAAGAAAATGGGGTGAAATGATGGCATTGCCACAAACAGTCCTATTAAACACCCAGATACTTTAGGAAAATAAGCTACTACTTACTTTAATTTTGGTATCTACACTGAGAAGTGTAAACAAGGTATTCATATCTATAAGTGCTTGTCTTGTCTCTCTGTATACTGTTCCCAGGAAGTTTAGGGGGAGAGAAAGCTGGAACAGCAATCCATTCACCATTACTAGATCTCCAACAGAAAGGCTGCCTTAAGACAAAATGGATGTGAGAGAATAAGGAGACTTGGAGGGTTGTCTTGTTAGGAAGCACCAAAAGATTTTAAAAAAATAATCAAGTCAATCAATTCTAGTTTCTTTTACCCCATTTCTAAACCCGTATGTTTAAACGGCAAACAACATCCATTCCCAGAAGATCAGATTTTATATAGGAAGGTGCCTGAAATGAATGGCAATGTTTGTGTGGATTTCACTTTAAAAAAGACGTAATAGCACTGGAAAATAAGGCAAGCAGCATATAGAATATCAGATTGTACAGTTGTAAGTGCCACAGAAACATAAAGGGGCCTAAATAAGCTTGAAGGGGAGCAGCTAATGTATGAAAGCACAAATCAGGAAAGACAGTCTTAAGTACAATTACAGTCAAATCCAAATGACAGACTTTATCACGATCAAGAAAACTTTCATCCTATAGACCACAGAGTTGCCAAAACACACAGGGAGAACCTCTGGGCAGCTTAGTATCAAACAGGCTGATCCAGGGAAAACTCAGGATGACACACAGCTAAAGGCAAGTGCCAAGTCAGTTCAGCTGAATCAGCCCAGAAGGATGATTTAAAGCCGTATTTCTACCATCCTGCTTAAAGCTATTCTAAATTTTCCTAAGAACAGCCACGAACTGCACCTACTGACTGATCTGTTCACAGTGTAACCCTTCCCTGCCCTGGCACCTCTTAAAAAGGGCAAAACAGATGCAAGAAAGACCGCATGGTATAAAGGTTCTGGATGTTAACAGTGTTTGAAATACCATTATTTTTACTCTAAAGCCACCTTGCTTTAGCTGAGCCTCACCCCAATACTGGAACTCAATTGTACTTTGTTTTCCTAAACGAGCAGGCTTTGTGTAGTAAATTAGACAAACACAGATTAAAAACCCTAACATGTGGAAACAATTGCTTGAATAATGTGCTCTTATTAATCTAAGGAAAATGAAGGACACTATAATAAAACTACTGGAGCACATGGGTAAATACACTTTGGGGAACAGTTTCTGAGTCTTGCCAACATGGGAAGGAAGAAGAGGAAAAAGAAAGGGTCTTGGCAGAGGGTACACAGTAGTATTTGTGTTTTAAAAAGCGTCTTTCACAAGCCTTCAATAGAAACTTCCCAAAGTGATGTTTTCTTGGGATCTTTCTCTAACTGCTAAACTTTTAAAATGTTTCTGATGACATGATACTAGTTATTGCTATATATACATAACAAAATCAATAACACTTCAAGAAGCAGAAACAGACAAAACTCTAAGTCAAAGCTTTAAAGCAAAATCTCTCAAAATAAACTATCACATCAACCATAAGTTAGTTAAAATTAACTCCTCTACTACAGATGAATCAAGGTAAAGGAGAGCCATTTTTAGCTTACAGACAGAAGAGTTACCTGCAACAATGCCCTGGCTGGCAAGCACCATAATGGCTGTTAAGCCAACGCTAAATATAGCGCTCTGTCCAAAGTTGAGGAGAGCTAAAGTAGAGGTAGTCTTCAGGGAGGCATTTTCATAGGTCTTCAGGAACTCATCGTATCGTTGAGCTTCGTATTTTTCATTATTGAAATACTACAATACAAACAAAAATGGCAAATGTGACAGCCTCCAACGTTATTAGACTGTGTAAGTTGTTACAAAATAGAATATTTGCATGCTACATGCACAGATACACACGCAACTCCTCTCTAACAGATCTAGCAAACTAAAGAGAAGAGAATCACAGAATATGCTGAGCTGGAAGGATCATCCAGTCCAACTCCTGGCCCTGCCCTGAACACCCCAGCAATACCCCTGTCCCCCAGAGCATTGCCCAAACCCTCCCGGAGCTCTGGCAGCCTTGGGGCCGTGCCCACTGCCCTGGGGAGCCTGCTCAGTGCCCACCACCCTCTGGGGGAGGAACCTTTCCCTGAGATCCAACCCAAACCTCCTCTTCAAGACTAAATTTTCATTTTGCAGAAACTGATGGTCACAGTGATTCGGTGATGAAAGAAACTTCTCACTTTCTATTAGCAAATAGATTCTTTCAGGCCCCACTAACAACCTCCATGCTCCTGTCAATGCCATGGAGCAGTCTGCAAATTAATCTCTCTATTGCTCCAAATATGTAGCCCTATACAAGATGAATCTTATGACTCACTTGCCTAAGGGTGACAGAAGTAAGACAAAGAGTCTGGTAGTAAAGACTGGCCTCACCTTCACAGTCTCATAATTCAGCAGCGAGTCAATGGCAGCATTGCCAGCATCGTTATCGGCTTTGTTCATCTCTATGCGGAACTTGGTCCTGCCGGGGGAAGGTTGGACACAGTCAGGGCTGAGGCTGAGCTCAGTGCAAGCACCCTGACGGTGAGGGAGGGCAGGCCTTACCTCCACTGTGTAATCCCTATCGTGAACGCTGCGTAGGCTCCCAGGGTCCCCAGGGTGACCAGTGCAAACTCGGCACCACATTTGTAATACTGGAATATTTCAAACAAAAGGAAAAAAAAAAAATCATCATAGTTTTCAAAACTTTGCTGTTGTCTCCATCTATGCCATCCAAATTTTGAGACAAGGGCTCTGATGGTCCCTGCCAACACAATTCCTGTTCTGAACAACTTATGGCTAAACGAAGACATAAACTCAAAAGGGAAGCAACAAGAAGGATTTAGATAAAAAGTCAGAGGTGATGACCAAGAGCCGCTGCATATAATACTGCACAATTATTTTTACCATTATAAAACATAAATGCTGCTGATGTTTGTGCTGTTACCACAATTAAGCATTTCTTTCCATGCTTTTTGGGCAATTTTGAAAGAAAGCTGAAGACTGGAAGAAGAAATAAATGGCCTTGCAAAACAACTTATGAAGTGTCTTCTCTGCTTCAGAGCACATGAGGCGAGAAAAGCCCTGAGAAATTAAAGCATGATGGCAGCTGGCTGAGAGCCAGCTTGATCTGCAACTTCCAATGATTATATAGAATGTAACATCAACGGGTGTTTTAACTGATGTTATTACATTCAAACTTGAGTAAGTCCTTCTAAAAAGGGAAATAAACAAAACAAGATTCTTGTTTTTAATTTAGCCTAAGCTACGTAATCAAGACTTAGATTTTAGCACAGAAATACCCAAAGATCCTGATTTCAAACATAGAAAGTGTGATTTATAAAAGAAAAGTTTACAATGGAGCTTATTAAGCAAGAAGGAGAAGCCAATTTTCCAAAAGCTCATTTTCACTTTTAAGTTCTGGAAGGAGTCAATAATCACTCCCTCCTCTGCCATCAACACACTAACCCACAATGTTCCAGGACATTCATATTCTGCTTCCTCACTATTTACCTGGATATATTTGACACTTGTGTGCATAGTTTATTTTCTGATCTCATTTTTCCAACAATTCTGAAGAAAAACTTGAAAAACTATGCACGTAAATGCCACTGGCTGAAGGCAGGCGTTAAATGAGAAAATAATTTTAAATAAGTTGATTCGAAGTAACTTATGTTTGCAAATTATGGATTGCTCTCCTTTACAGGGGTTGCCTTCACACCCACCTTTGAAATTCTCTTACTATTAATACTCAGTAGACTTTGGTAAGAGCAAAACAATGTATTATTCTTCCTAAAGGAGACAATTCCAACACTGAGCAAACACCACTTACCAGAATGCCACTGACCAGAGCCACCTCAAACATGGTAGGTCCCAGATTAAACACCAAAGCACTGAGGACAAAACTGATGCCCCTTGTGCCTCTGTCGATGGTTTTTGACAGAGCTCCTGTTTGCCTGCTTAGATGGAAGGCCAAATCCAGGTTGTGAAGGTGCAGGAAAACGTTCTTGGCTATCCTTCGGATTGAATTCTGAGCTACCTTCCCAAACACTGCATTTCTTGCTTCATTAAACAACGCTGCCCCAGCTCTTGAGATACCATCTGAAAAAGGATGAAAAAGTTTACCAAATGAAAATAATTATATTTTCAACTTCCCTTCATGCATGAAATTAGACTAGACTCATTCTTTATATATTTTCAACATTTTTAGTTGAAAGGTAATTTATACTTAATTGGTCCAAGCTTTATGCAATTTTTCATTTACAAACCATTGTGTGCACATTTAAATCATTTTCTTTTGCAGCTGGTTATGAAAAAGGGCAGGCAGGATTTATGACCAAAAATAATTTCTATGAGCATTATTTCATTTTTTAATTGGAATACCAGAAGCAAGGTCAGAGAATATTGGGAACAGAGATCAACACAGAGTAACTATGAAACAGTTATGATGCTGTGAGGGCTGGAGCCCCTCTGGTGTGGAGACAGGCTGGGAGGGCTGGGGGGGCTCACCTGGAGAAGGCAAGGCTACAAGAAGACCTCAGAGCCCCTTCCAGTGCCTAAAAGGGGCTCCAAGAGAGCTGGAGAGGGACTTGGGATGAGAGCCTGGAGGGACAGGACAAGGGGGAATGGCTTCCCACTGCCAGAGGGCAGGGACAGATTGGGAAGGCATCGTTCCCTGTGAGGGTGGGCAGGCCCCGGCACAGTTTGCCCAGAGAAGCTGTGGCTGCCCCATCCCTGGGAGTGTCCCAGGCCAGGTTGGACGGGGCTTGGAGCAACCTGGGCTGGTGGAAGGTGTCCCTGCCTGTGGAAGGGCATTGGAACAAGATGATCTCTAAGGTCCCTTCCAACCCAAAGCCTCCTGTGATTCCATGAAATAACCACCCGCTGTGCCAAGGTCAGCAGCTCTGCTGCCCTCCCATAGTGAAGGACATGAACCCCCGTGCCCGGCTCTGGGAATGCCACTCACAGCCCACGAGAACAGCAGTTGCCAGGGTTGCCACCGTGCTCGGTGCGTCGCTGAGGTTGAGCACGTTTCCAGACACCTGGTTCAGGCTGTCCACTGCATATTTAAACATGAACGGAACCAATATATTCATAGCCTGAAAGCATGAGAACACCAGTTAGTCCATACGCATTAAAACACATCTATGTGCATGACTATTTTTTGTGAACTTGCTCTACTGTTATATTTAGTCCTTAAACACTTAGTGCAGGTGAATAGCTCTTTATTTCAAGCACAGTATTCTCCACACTGTTAAATCTTTACTGCTGGGACTGCAGGGTTCGTTTGTCTCTCTCACTGTCTCCTTTCAAGCATCGATTTCTATCCTAACCACACTGTACACTGCAAAGGCAAGCGAACTGGGGCCGAGCTCTCAGGACAGCAGGGCAAGCCCAGGAAATGAATCAAGCAGCAGACACTGCATGACACACACTCACAGTGCCACTAAATGATGTCGTCATTACAGGCTGTTTGCTCTTTGTGATGCTGACAACAGCCAGTATGAACAAGCACTGATACAAAGGAAACCACTCACCCACACATTGTTAACACGCGGTCATCAAGGTGGATTAATCCAAAGCTCCTCTGAAGCCAAAGAAAATAAGCTGACCCATCCTTTGTCTCTCTGACTGTTAATACTACCTTAGAATTCAATAATGCTTTCCATTTGCAACATCGCTATAAACATTAACTTATTATCTACATCAAGCCTGGGGTTTGGCACAGCAGCACAAAAGACTTTCTGTACAGACTACAAGACACTACAAATTAAGGATAGGAGTTTTCAAACAAAATCTCGAAGTCATATCCACAGCCTATCACACAGTCTGGCACTGCACACCTCTGGGAGAGCAGCAAAATCCAGACCCATCTCCTCGGGCAGGGGAGTCCTCTCTGCATGTAAAACCCAAACCAGCTGGATATTTAAACACACCCACTTCAGGACTTTTTTATTTGCACGACTGCAGCACAAGAAAATACTGACAATCTTACAGCAAATAGAATTCTTAAGTCTTGTTATTGTTCCATTGTTACATCACTCATTCATACCAATAAGACAATTTGCTGACAAACTTAATATAATTAATAGAATTCCTTAATTCAAACTGTCAAGATTTGAAAATACAGACACACAAGCTTTTGAGCAGTTGAAAAGTATGTTATGACCAACAATCTCACAACCATGGTAGATGTTAAAATACTTTACAGTATGTTGACTTTGTTAAAACTGGGGAGTTTTTTTCAGTATTTGGAAAAAATTGCGGGTAGATGATAAATCATTTTACATGAGAAGAAACAAAAACGCAAAGCAGACTGAGACAGATATTTCAGCTCCCTCCACCAAATGTTTTGGATATCCGCTTAGATCTCAAGTGTATTTAGGGACATCTGTCAGAGCTGAAAGCCCAGGGAACAAACTGTAAATTAACTAGATAAAACTAGATTTTGAGAGAAGAGAGTGCCTCAGTCATTCATAAATTCAGTCCAAATTCAAGCAGAAAGAGAGGCTTTCAGAAACTCTAGTAACTATCCCAGTATCCAGTATTCCCAGTGTTACAAATTATGGCAACTAGTGGAAGACAGAACTTCACCACGGGCAGTAATGGGAGTTTTGAAAATATTTTTGCAAATTACAGCATGAAAGAAACAAATTAAGTTAACTTTTTGAATGTGTGCTGTTAATTTTTTTAGACACAGTTTTAGGCAAAAGATTTAAATGCAAATGAGGAAGGAATCAGTTTTCTCCTCTTCCTGTGTCTCCCCCATGAAATACACTAAAAAAAACACCTTAAAATTCTCAGTACAGCATAATTCAGACAACTCCTGAGAGGAGACAGATGAGATTTGAGGGCACCAAGGTGAGGTTATTGCTGGTTAGTTTGTGACTGACAAGAGAAACAGCTGAAAGATCAGGTACCACCTCAAACACATCCTTCTGAAATGTATCCAGTGCAGTCTGAGAGTCCTGCAGCAACAACCCCCCTTTTCATAGACTGAAACTGTGGAAATCTCAAATCTCCCCTCCCTTCCCCAGGACAAGCCAAAAAAAACCACTTTAGAGTTACCAAAACTCAATTTTGGGGTGGCATTTTGTTCTTAATAAAGATGAATTTACTACCATGTGTGTTCCAGTGACAAGCAACATTACAAAGTGCAGGTTTTCCTGGGAGAGACTTCTTGGGAGAAAATAAGAATATTGTAATGCAGACTGTCTTGATTTGGTACAGATTCTCACAAATCTCTCTGCAGGGATTTTATTCTTCACTAGACTACACTATACTACAGGTAGTTTTGAAATAGAACCACAGATATGTTTTAAAGTCCATTTAAAGAGAAGGGATGTATTCTTTAAACTGCTGTTCTCCACTCACAATTAATTTAACCGGTAACAGCCTACAATTTTGCAGAAACATCTTCTTTTACATCAATATAATTCTTCCCAATAGAGTTTTAAATGAAATTTAAAGCCTGGTCTCAGGTTATAGTTGTTCTGGCTCCTGGAGGGTAAAGCTTGAATAAGAACAAGGTAGCATGGTATTGCATTTCATTAGCAATCAAGACAGCCTGCTTTCCAGTAATTTAAAAAAGAGAAAAGTCAATCTTACAAAGTTTATAGCAAGAGATGAGAGGCCATTATTAGAAACAGGCCTTTTCTACTCAATTTGTTAAGTCAATGAGATCACGTTCACAGTAATGGAAACAAAATTTCATCCTTCTGCATAAATTCACATTTCTCTCTTCAGATTTGCCAGCACAGAACAAAAAGCTTTAAGCACACCTTGGTAGACTATGAAAATCTACCATGAAAAATAATTGTCTTACACAATATATCTATACAGGCTTCCCTCCTCTGCCTAATGCCTGAAAGCTTGATAACAATTCCCATTAAGGAGACTCTTTTAATATGAATTTGTACATTTCCTATTTCTGGGTTTGAATTAATAGCTTATCCTTGCCTGAATTTATTGGAAAGCAAACACAGCACCCATGAAGTCATCCCAACTCAATTGCCCATATTTAACAGCACGCTGCACTGTAATGAATCACACTTAAATGGGTTTAAACATTTTTTTTAATGACTGCACTGTTTTAAGCTGACAATGCAACATCATCTCTATTCCCCCTTGGGACTACACTACTTTTAAGGCAAACAGCCTTATCTTTCATTTTGCTCTTCTCAGTATTTCTTGATTAATAAAGATGATGAATTAATGACAGGCTGAGCCCCAACAAGACAAAACTGAGACCCAGTGAACTCTTCTTTTGCCAATAATTCAATGAGAAATGTTGACATGAAGATGACTGAATTTATTGCTGGACCCATATAAATGTGCATATCCAATAACTGCATTTGTGGAGGTACAAACAGAAATCTCACCCCTTGTGGAGGCAAGGCTGTCAAGGAAGCTACAAAATGTGGTCCAGATGAGCAAAGAAGCCCCTGGCTTCATGGCTTCTTCAAATTTAAATGACCTGATTCAGACTTTTTTCAATAAGGAAAAAAAAATAACATTTTACATACTTTTCAGCTGAAACTTCTCGAAAAGCTAACAGTTTCTAAAGGTTTATTGCAATTACCTAACTCCATCTGAGCCCTTAGAAAGGGCTGAAACACCAAGATCACAGGAACATGCTTCACTGATCAGATAGATTTTGTTATCTTGGCACGCAGGCAAAATTTGCAATTTAAACCTTGTGTCCTGCCTCTCCAGCCAAGCCATTACTGCTCCTGAATTAGCAGTCAGGAGAAATGCAGAGTCTGAAAGACTTCTCTGGCTCATGAATAACACAAGCCTGGTCTGTGACCACCAGGCCAAAAACCACTCCAGGCTGACAGAGGTGACAAGTGATTTTGTCATATTCATGTGCTTAATCCAGCTCCTCAAAAGCCACAGCACTTCTCCTTGTGGCACAGAAGAAGGGATGAAGCAGAAGAGTAAGGAAGCATTTGCTATACCTCAGTAGAGAAGACAAAAAATGGGAGAACATGGAAAAAAGAAAACCCAGATACACAGAACCTGAGCAGGTTAATCTTGGTGTCTGACAATACAGACACTGCCTTGTGTACTCCTCTCACCTCCTCTGGCACCTTTCAGATCACACACATGTCTACACAGGCTATAAATATTTAAGGTAAAAATTTAAAGCGTGTCATAATAATACAACAAACCTTCCAAGGTAGAAAAGACCCTCCTAGCCCTAGAGCAGACTCCAGCCTGTCATAAAAAGCCATACTAACAGCTGGTTTTGTGCAGTTATGTGCAGACAAAAAGGAACCAAAAATCACAACCATTTGTTCCATGACAGGCAACTGGGCCCCACAAAGGGAGTCAAGACAGATTGTAACTGCAGGCTCTTCAGTAGCTGCACACGAACTGCCTTTACTTTTGGAAGTGAATTTTACTGAACTGGAAGATTTAAAGAGACAAATTATGTCTCAAGCAGCAGGACAAGGAGGAATGATCTCCAGCTGCTTTGTGGGTAAATAACCAAATCAAACTGGGTGTGAACTCCTAATATTTTTCCCCCGGCTGAGAATGAATTTCATAACCTACCTGTCTTCTGTGATTCCTCTCAAGTTTCCTTAGAACAATACTGAGGCCACCCTACAGCTTCCAAATGGAAACTTAGCTTTTTAAATACAGAGGTATAAAACCTCACTGAAGTCTTCTGTCCAACTCAGAAGAAATGGGCCAAAAGGCCTAGAGAAATATTTCTTACTGGGGCAGGTGACTGGCAGCAGCCATCAAATCTATGAAGCCCCCCCAGCATGAGCAGCCTTTAGAACAAATCCACAAAATATGGATGTAAATCCTTCAGCATTCACTTTGTTCCACAGTGAACAAAGAAACACAGTGAGGAGAAAAGTATGCTGGTGTTCTTGTGCTGACACAATTAAATAGCAGAGAAACTTTAATAAACTGCCTGTGTGGTCTATGCAGTACATTGTAATTAACCTCACAAGCAACCAGAACAAAGGGTTCCCAAATGGAATAATGAGGAAACTTAACAGAATTACACACAGTCCAGCAAAGCTACAGGTAAACTACTTTGTACTTAATTTTCTCTAGGACAAAGTGACCTTTTGTTGGCCCTGGAAGAGCAGCAGATGTTGAGGGCTCAAAGACATGGCACACTTACCACAGCTCTGTAACAAACTATCACACATCAGTTATGTCACAATAACTACACACACACTTAGCACAAGTAAAGTCTGAAGCAATTTAAGTAAAGTTCTTTTCTCAAAACAAGAGTGAGCACAGCTCACAAGCTGAGGGATAACTTCTTAAACTGCAGATATTCAACACAGCTTTGTAAAGACAGAACAAAACAAAGAACAGTAGCAAAGGATAACAGGAAGACATCCAGGAAATTTTTCACGCTAGCCAGTTATAATCCATATTTTCCACAGAGAGCTTGCTGTGTGTTTTCTCAATGAAACGCTTGTTTGCCAAAGCAAACATTCTCACAAAACACTTCTGCTTTAAAAAGCACCTCCTAAAACCTGGGCAAAGCTCAACAGGTTTTCTGCTTGGCTTCTAGGAATCTGCTCTGGACACGAGAGCTTCCAGGCTGCCTTGTACAAACCTGAAGTGGGAAACCTAAGGAGAACACTTAAGAGATCCAAACACCCAATTACTTCCCCAAAGGGTAATTAAGTGTCTGATTGTCTGATGGGGGAAAACACCTCTAGCTGCCAGTAGAAATACAAGAGCTCTGTTCTACACCAAATACAGAGCTATTTGCAAGAGTCAGGCCATCCTGGTCATCAAATTTGTTTTCACAACACCCCAGAAAGCTCCTTGAAACATTAGTAGACTTCTTAAAGGCAAGGTACAGTGCTGCCACATGCAGGATTAGATGCTGGATTCACCTTCTCCACCATATTCATGTAACACTACAAATTAGAGAAACAGGGAGAAGAAAAGGGTACTTCAAACTTTTAAAAACTGCCTTCGGATTATTATTATTAACATTAGTGATAAGAGGCTTTAAAAAGATTAGAAGAATTTTCATATCCATCTGGTAAATCTACATTACAAAATCTCAGGGCATCTGCATTTTGAGCAGTTTCCCCAAGTTTTTAAGGAATGGAAAGCACTGCTGTATTTTGCACAGGACACAGAAAGAGAGGAAGTTCATTTGCACAGACCTGCCACATTCTGCATGTCATCACCTGCATTATCAGCAACATCCTGAACAGCAGCACACCCCAAAATATCTCCTGTGGACAGTACCCACTAGCACCTGAGAGATAAACAGCTCTTGAGAAAGAGCTGTAGACCAGAAGACTGGCCCTTCCTCTTCAGCTCAAATAAACAAGCACTCCTCTTAACACCTACAACAGCTGAAATTTGTTTCTTCTCTCTTCTCACACCACGACAATGGTGCTGAGTACTCCTAAATTGCCAGTGCCACAACTCATTACCAAGCACTACTGACTTTGGCTTATCCCAGCAAGACACATTAGCTCTGTGTTTGGTAAAAATGACCATACTTAGAAGCAACCCATATGTCTCAATGGAATTCACAAAATCTGCTCCCAGTATTTTACAAAAAATATTTCTTTTCTTTTTTTTTTTTTAAGCAAAAACTTTTTTTTTTGCATGAAATTAACATTTGCACTTATAAACTATTCTGTAAGGTTTGCACAAAATTTGAAATACATCCTCCATTAGGTTGCAGAAAGCTTTTGCATGCCAAATTCTTTAACAGAAGAAATGAACACTAATTTTGTTGCAGGCAAGAGTGTAGAAGATCCTTTCACACAATGAAGTACAGGTAAGAGCAATCCTCCATTTCATAATCAAGGCTACAAGAAAAAAAATCACTGGAATGAAAGCATGGTTCTTAAATACAAAAAGTTATACAGCTTCTTTCATAAGAACAAAAACAATAGAATTGCATTGTCATCTCACAGAGAAATATCAAAGGACTGGGCTCAAATCTGCTTTTCTATATGAAAAGCAAGAGCTGTGAGTAGGTTCCACACATTGCTCAAGTTCAGGGTTGGAAATGGGCACAGAGCCTTGAAGAAATGCTGTTTGACACATCCAGCACCACACCAGGAGAGATCTGTAAGCAACCTTTGATTCACATTTCCTGTAATGTCTGAGGTAAATGATTCACAGAATCACAGAATGTGCTGAGTCAGAAAGGACCCACAAGGACCATCCAGTCCCACCCTCAGCCCTGCCCAGGCCCAGCCCCAAGAGTCACCCCCTGTGCCCCAGAGCATCATCCAAACCCTCCCGGAGCTCTGGCAGCCTCGGGGCCGTGCCCACTGCCCTGGGGAGCCTGCTCAGTGCCCACCACCTTTTCCTGATATCCAACCTAATCAGCAACGGAAAATTCTGGGCTAAACTAATTCAATGGAATGGAAATAAAAATTCTGGTTGTCATCACCATCTCCCAAAACACACACATCACCTGCAGACACACACTGTTCAAAAATCCAAGCTATCATTTTTAACCCTGCATGCTTCTTGCCCAGGAAACGGACATCTTAAAGAGTGCAAATCCCTTAAATAGTAAAAAAGAAAATTATTCCTCGTGCAGATGAATAGTAACTGACACAGCACAAGGAAGTGTGTGTTCTTACCTTGGCACTTGCCAGAAACCCCAGTGACAAGGCGACCCTGGCTCGCAGGTCTGGCCTGTCTCTGGGCCACACGTACGACAGCATCGCTCTGACGATCTTTTTGGCATCGATCTCTTTCAGCTATTGGGAAGATCAAAGGCACTGCATTATAAGGAGTCTTCAGGAAGCAAAATAACAGTATAAGTAAGAATGAATTTTATACATTTAGATCACTTCTGTATTTTATTTGATAGGCAACAGACACTTCACAATGTTTGAGACTAGGGCTGCCTATTAAAATTTCAAGCTGTACGTTTGCATGTTTATACCCATGACATGCTGTTACAGCAGAGGAGTTGTTCTTAATTCACTTGTGCTCCAGAGTGCAAGTTTAGCTGGCTGTAACTGGAATACAGAGAGAGCCACAGTTCACCCCACTGAAATACTTCACAGAGCAAACAAACTGACCCTTCTTCATCTTCTCAGGATTTCCGTACAAAATGCAAGGGCTTGTTGTTACTTCCTTTTTGAAAGATGTTTTAAAATGGCTTAGAAACAATGTGAGGGAAATGCTGAAAAAAACAATAGAGGAAGCAAAAAAAACACCAAACAACACAACACAAACAAAGAACAACAACCAAAAAACCCCCAACAACAAGGGAAAAAAACAACAAACAAAAAAACCCCCCACAAACCAAAAATAACCCCACAACACAAACGAAAAAAACCCTAAGCCCAGAAGGAAGTCTGAAAGGTCTACACTAAACCTAAGCAGTTTGGAGAACATACGCTGATGTTGGGTAATGAGGTTTCTGGAGGCAGATGACGTTTAGGGTCATGTGTTGGCTTAACTGATTAGACCAATTTTAACTGAATTCTTCAAACAGGTTCTCCTCCAAACCTCAAATTTTGCTCTAATGACCACAGTACAGTTAACAAGCCATCTTGAAAAACATTACTTTTTTGGTTTGGTTTGAAGTTTTGCTTTGGGATTACTTTTTGTTGTTGTTGTGTTAGGTTGTTGTATTGTTTTACAGAAACGTAAGTTATTTTCCAGATGGATAGATGTCTGTGTCACTGACACTTGAGATACATTCCACTAAACTCACAAGCTAAATTATCTGCAGCCTAAACCACCATTTCCTAATCAAGAATTAGAGCACATGCAGTAACATAAAGCACAAATATCAACAACCTGCTTTTCTGGGTTGGCTGCACTGGGGTAACTTAAAAAGACACAAAGGTTATCTAAAACTGAAGGGAGGGCAGCAAGGGCTGCTAATTAATCTCTCCATTTCAGGCAATATTTTGTAGCTGGGAAGAGAGATGGGAAACAAAAAGTTAATGCACACCTTTTAGAGATGACTCTTCGTGATGGAAATCGGTACAAAGGAGTCTTACAATACATCTTAATGCTTGAGGATAAACCAAATTAGAACAGAAATTCTCTGTTAAGGTGCAGAGTGAACAAGCAAGAAAGGAGAGGTCTGTTGAAAGGTAAAATTACTGAGGCAACCAGGGAAGCCAATTCTATAAACACAAGCTTTTAAAAGGACCAGGAAATTCATCTCAGTGTTTCCAGTCACAGCTTCAAAAAAACCAAAGGGTAAGAGATGTTGTCAATAACCACAAATGTATTGGAGCATCACACAGGATAAGCACATTTCAAACAACTTCTAAAAAAATGGATATATGGAAGATTTGTAAGTGACAGAGGATGCAGAAGTGTTTCTGTGCTGTCCTACCCACTCGGGAGATGGAGATATCTGCTGCAGCATACACATGAATCTTTCCATTTGAGCCAAGGATATGCATAAAAAGCAGTTCAAACATTTGGAAAATACCTTTCATCACCACTTACAGGTTAAAAGGAAGTTAAAAAAAATGATATTACATTAACACAAAAGATTGCTGGTGCAATCAGAGCCGTTCTAATTAGGTGATGCTATTGGCTGGGCAGACTTTGCACAGAAAAGCTATTAAAAGGAACAAAATCCACTGGCTGCAAACAAGGAATCCATTTCCTTTTTTCATGGCTCTGAACAGGGACAGAAGTAAACCCGATCAGAAAAAAAGTCAGAAGGCAGCCAGTCATTTGCCAAGGGCCTTCCAAAGGAACCAGAAGAAATATCAAAGGATCCAAAACGCACACATATTACATCAAAGTTTACCATGAAATAAATGTTACTGTTGTACAGAAATATGAGTTGAAAATTGTTTAAATATGCAAGTGGCAACATTAAGAATTAAAATGAGCAATCTGTTCAATGGACTCAGGCCCTTTTTTGGTTCTCTGAGGTATATAAAAAGGTTAAGAGATGCATTTATTTTACCTCCTTTTAAATGGCAGCAATGTTTTACATTTTCTTTCAAGGTCTATTTCTACAGAAATTGAAGTAATGGAAGGAAAGGCATTATAAATCAAGTACAGCAGGGAGCAAAAAAAAAGTCTTTTCCACTTTCTGAATGCAGCATGCTTTTAAAACACTACCAAATGCTGAAGACTATTTGTAAAAGGAAGCACTGAACATCTTCCTGTCCCCTCTACCCATCCCATGCAGGTTCTGGACCTTTTAAAATACCTAAAGAGGGAGGAAAAAAGAAAGTCATCATTTCTCTTCACAATCTCCAAGGTTATTGAGTACTGTGAAGCATTCACTGGGTTGGTCCTGCCACTTTGTGGACAAAGCCTATGCCAGAAGACGAGTGCTCTGAGGTGTGATGGAAGGAACTGGTGGCCTGACTTGTGTGTAAGTGTCACTGCTGATGAAGAAAGACAGCCCAGCTGTGGCTCCCCACCTGCTCACCCTTTATTTTCCTAGCACCAGCTGCCTTACACCTGCCCCAGGTTATTCTCCCAAGCACTGACAGCTTCCTCCTCCCCTGTTTTCTCTTCTCTTCCCAGCATTCCATTGGACCATCCCGTTTCTCTCACCAGCTCTGGAGTCATGAAACACCTCTGTGAACTGACTCAGCGTATGAAACTGGAAGAAAACTCTTTGGGTGTTTGTTGCAGGGTTTTGTCTAAGCAGAGAGTCAGAAAAACATTCAAATTCAGCAGCATGAGCTAAAACAAGCTGAGAACAGCATTGTTCTTGTTATAGCAGGAGGCATTTGGATTGTTTCAGTCCATGGCCTGCAGCCTCCTGGCAGAGAAGCAGCACTAGCTGTTGGGGAAGGCAGGGGTGTTCCCACCTGTTCAGCTGCAGCCCTTCACACCAGGTCACCCTCTGACCATAGTGCAGCTTTCAGAGCAGAGCACAGAGGTGAGGGGGTGGGTAGGATTCTTATTTGTTGCCTTACCAGCTTAAATAAATGTCAAACCAGGGCCTGAATTTCCTTCTAAACTTTGGGAAAAAGATACTTAGTCTTCTGTCTTCATACTATCCCTCCTCTCCACAGAAAGCAAGTGATGACTGAAAACTAAAGAGCAGCTGAATGAAAAGGTGGTAGGGGAAGGTGAGTTATCAGGGCTCCATCCTCACTACTAGTCTTTCCCTAAGAAAGTCATGTATGTCTGCTTAGCACCATGTCAGGCACCACAGTTTTCTTTCCTCTCTAGTCTGTGTACAGAAGACTAACACACACAAAAAAACCCCCAAAGCTGGTAAAGAACAGCACTGGTTTCAGATTCAGTACTCAGCACATCAGCCACTGCTGCAAGTCAAAGTTGTTTTGCAAAAACGAAGAGCTGTGCAAGGTTCTCTCCTGGTTACATGTGAAATGAAGGTAATGTGGCCTTCACTCTGTGTTCATCCTTAGTATTCAGTTCTGTATCCCCTGAAGCTGCTATAAAAGGGGCAATTTAAAACATCACTCCCAAAGCCAGAATCAGAATGAACAGGCTGGTTCATCAAGAGAAGAATTGGGATAGAGAAAGCTGTAATACAGCTGACATGCATATCACCTGCAGCTCCCCTAAAAGCATAATCCCAGGGGGAAAATGGATAAATTGGGTGCCAGTATTTTTATGCACTGAATGCAAGTACATGTATACATGAAGTACAAGAATTGCACTTGGAATATCTGATTTCCATTCTTTCATATTTGCTGAGAACTTCCTGGCTTTTGCACGCAGTGTTACTGGTTCTTCTCCCACTCTTCAGATTTCATAGCTTCTACAACTCTTGCTGCTTTCTCCTGCACAATCCTAACAACTGGCATGTGTTTAGTTGGACAACAGCCTTAACTGACAATGTTCTATACTAACCATGCTTTATTGGAACAAAAGAGTCAGGGGATTGGTTTATACAGGAACAGCTGCAAGTAATGAGTGAAGGAACAATGCCACCGGAATATTTACACTGCCTAGTAAACTAAAAAAATATCATCTGCCATGGAAATTTCTGGATAACATAATACCTAGTGAGTTTTAATGTTAAGGAACATCCAACCTTCCTTAAGGCTACCAGTGTTTTGGTAAACAAAACTTATCATTTCTTTTCTGACCAGAGAAAACCCTGAAATTTAAATGTGAAACAGAGAAGGATAATCTGCTAGGTGTGAAGTCTGTTTTTCCTAGGGAATCTCTGAAAAGAGCCTATACCTAACACAAGGAGGGTCTTAAAATGAGTCTAAAGTTAATGTTACATGCAGAGCCCGTGGTACCACTGACAGGAGATGGCCAATTATTCTGTTTCCCCCTGTGCCTCATGCAGAAAAGATCACAGATGTTTGCCAAAACAAGCTGGCTGCACTTCAGGTTATGAAATTCCCTCTTACTATAAAACACACACCTCTCCTGACTTCTGCCTGTAGCACAAACAGGTTGGAATTCAGTGAAGGGACAACTCTCAGATGAAAATTTAAGAGGAAAATCTAGGTATAACTTTTCCATTACTTTACAAATGAGGCTGCAGGAAAAACATCATCAGAACAGTTAAACACCAGGAAAGCAGCCCTGAAAGATTCTGCACTGAGGATTCAGTTTGTCATCAACATGGTCATCAATAATTTTAGGAAGATCCCACGCCAGTCTGAACAAGTTATACTCATCACACAGAATCATTCTGCAAATACATGAAGCACCAGAAACAAGTTTGCCCAGGAAATGACAAGATCAAAGTTACATAAAGGCAAGAGCTTTGATTTGGCAATTTCAACACGCAGTTGATACTGTGTTGTTTAACCAAAAGCTTGCCTCTAACTGTAATCACTTGGCCTGATAAAAGATACTGCTTCTCCTTACACAGCAGCAGCATTAACGGGTGCTTCCTGACTAGAAATACAGTCAAAATATATCAGATGCATTAACATTAAATCCAAGTAAAACTACACACAGTTCAGTTACTCCTCTCCCCTCCTACAGCAAGTGTGATTTTACCAACTGATGCACTGACTTGGACCCACAAGCTGATTTCTACTGTCCTGAATGTCGAAATATCAGTCACAAACCAGATGAACAAACCACAGTAAATCACTGGAACAGTTTCCATCAAAAGAATATAATATAACACAGGTCAATTTCAAAAGGGGGTGTAACACTAAACTTGCATTTTTAATAAAACCAATTAATCTTTTGAACACAGTTATTAGAAACATTTGGTGATGTAAGAGCAAGCAAGTCTACACCGATAATTAAACAGTATCTACTCCACTACAGTATTCACAGATCTACCAGTACAGTTTTGCACAAATTGTTGCTGATAACATTTTTTATTTAAAAAGCACTAGTAATTAAGCCGTGTTTTACCCCTTCCTTCGGATCTGTGTGAAGTCCTCCACCTGCATGGCCATGCCAACACATCCTCTTCTCTATCAGTCGCCACCTCGGCAGGATCTGTGTGAAAGTGAAGAGCCAATTTGCAAGAACCTCAGGAAACAGGTACAGAAAAGCCAACAGAAAGAACAGCTACTGGCCTGTTTTCCCTTCCTCATCCTCCAAGAGTATCAGCTTGCTTTAGTCAAAGATCTTACCTCTCTCTAAAAACCTTGCCTTGCTTAAGAAAATAATAAGAAGAAAGGGACTATAACTTTGGCAGCCAGGAGGAAAGACAACAGATCCTTAAATATTTCAGTTAAAAGGACACCTAAAAATTGAAAATGGACTGAATAATGTAGAAAAAAGCCTTGAAGTTTTTGGGGATAACCATCCTCAGGCACATCACTATACAAAATGGAACGCATTTAAGCAATAATACTCTTTCCATGTACATAAGAGTAACTTCACTTGCAGGTAAAATAAATAAGATAAATCCAGTTTGCACTTCTCTTTCCTGCCAGGATGGGAATGGCCTATTGGTGCCATAAGTCAGGTACAAATTATCCCAGGCCTGAGCCCCTGCTGCAATCCA
Organism: Acropternis orthonyx; assembly: GCA_035583155.1. Classification (NCBI taxonomy): domain Eukaryota; kingdom Metazoa; phylum Chordata; class Aves; order Passeriformes; family Rhinocryptidae; genus Acropternis; species Acropternis orthonyx. The sequence goes on along the minus strand of JAWWEU010000138.1, from coordinate 18,543,578 downwards.
TGTCCAGGGGCAGTTTGGAAAAGAACCTGCTTGTTAAAAACAAATGCTCACTTCTCTTAGCATGTGGCCACGACTCCCTGGAGAAAACGTCTGAATTTATTCACACACGTAGATGCACTAGAAAATAAAAACTCGCTACCACCAGGCATTTATCCAAGTTCAATTTCCAAGTGCCAGCCACAAACAATGGATGTGTTAAAGCTTTTCACAAAAGAATCTGCATTTTGTTTAAAAGATTTGCTACCTGTTGACAATTTCCAGGTTCAAGTTATGTAAAAGCTCTTTAGGAATCCCATTTTATGGATGTTGGTTGATAGCAGACCCCAGGGTTTCCCAAATCAAAATGTCACTTTTCACATTTTAAAGAAAAACATTGTAAAAAACAATCTAAGTAGATTTTATGCTTTGAAGTCCCAATGACCCTCAAAAGATTTTAGCTGCTTAACTCAGTTCTGTGAGTGGTTATTTTATAATTAAAAACAAAAAAAGAAAAGCAAGATAAATACATTTCTTAGGTTCATTCTAGAAATGTGTCCTAATTATTCCATGAACAGCAAAAACTGCATCTTCCTCATATTCACACTAGTTTTAAGGCAAGCAGAGCTCCTAGGAGTAAGAGCCTGATATCCTGGCACTCAATAATGAGAATATTCTACAACCTAAGCAGAATTTTAAAGTAATAATGCTCTCTCTACTCAAGGAAAACTCACTATCTCCTATGCCTGGATGTTCCTTACCAGCTTGACAACACAAATCTAAGTATCAACACACAAGACCTACATTTTTAAGGACTCTTCTTTGCAAGTTACTCTGGTATCATTTACAGAGATTCAGAAAGACTTCTAGGGGCAGAAACATAAGTTGCCATTTAAACGTGCTGCACTTCAGAACTGCAAATAGTGAAATGAAGAAAAACAACAAAACCGCAGATTAAACTGAAAGTTGCTCCAGGGGCTTAAGTTTCCTCTGACCTGCAAGTAGGAAGAACCAATATACCCACCTCTGAAGGCTCTAATAATGGCCTTGAGTAATCTCCTCCCAGGCTGTGCCATAATCTTTGCCTGCAGATTGGTGGAATCTACAAAACAAAAAAGGGGGGAAAAGAAGTGAAAATGGAGTCCTGCAGAACACGCAGTTCACATTCAGAGAATATTCATCTTGTTTATGTAAACAAGCACAATGTAAAAAGAAGGCAGATAGCTTTGTTTTTTAACAACTGACCACAAAGAAAGCAAACTGGTGGGGAGCAGCTGTAAAATAAGCTCCATTCACCCATTAAAATGCTCAGACAATGAACCTTTCCCTTTCCTGAATCCACACTCCCATCAGACTTCAGTTCGTTTGTACCATGAAAGCCCAAAGTTTTCCCTTTCATCTCATTTTAATTTCCTCCCAGGTTGTCTTCCGAGTTCTTCCAAATCATCTTCTGTTTCATTTTCATTATGAAATGTTATTTTTATGCTTACAGGTTCTGCCATTCCCAATTCCTCTTAGCTCAGCTCGTGCCGTGCTTGTCTCCACCACAAGGCAAATCAAAGCGACAGCTCTGGACTGGGAAGCACTGGGACTGCCAGAAACTGGAGCAGGGCTGGTAACAAGGTTTAGGTTATCAGGACATAAGATACCAAATATTCACAGATCCATCAACCTTAACAGACTGCTAGCTGTCCCATGCTCTACACGTAACCCTGCAAAGCAATCCACACTGCACATTTCAAAGGACCATTTGTTCTCCTCAGATGGACTGGGTGGCAGTGCTTCCCTGCTGGCAGAACACAGGGAGCTCTCTTCTGGTCAGCAGTGATGGTGCCACATCCTCTTTGACACATTCAAAAGCAAATCCTTTACTGCTCTGTTATAATATATACCACAAACCTCCCACTATGTAACAATCCCCACCACAGAGCAAAGCAGATGCTGCTCATGAGCCCACGGCAAAGGACAAGCAGCAAAAAGGAGAAAAAAAGAACTTGGTCATAAAAACGCATTTTTAACCTTGACAAACAGCAGCACTGGCATATATTCTAAACCTTGCCTTAAATATTCCTTTGCTCTTATCCTAAGACACATACCCTAAGTTATAATTTTGTCAGTCATTTTACAGAAAATTAAAACCATTCCTCCGCAAGTCACCACATGTGACCTGCTTACTCCAAACATTTCCATTATATGACATTACATACAGAGGAAGGGTGAACATTCCAATTAACTGGCCTGGGTGAACCATCCTGATGCTTTTAAGACCTGGGTTAAGTGAAGGAGTTGCATTTCTGAAGTACTTCATTGTAGATACCCTCATAACTTTACAGCTTTGTGTAAGCACAGAGGATTCCATCTAAACCAAGGCCCTCTCCACAGGAACAGTGACAGTGTCATAAACAGAAAATATAATAGAAAAATTATAATGCTTCAACAGTTACTGAAAAGAAGTTAATTACTGTTCTTCAGGAGTTTACCCACAGGATATCATAAAAACATTCTACTAATAATTCATATCCTTTGACCTCAAAGTTCTCCAAGTTCCCTTCTGACTGAAGCGTGAGACAAACAACATCACAGAAACAATTTGCACTGAAACACCAGCAGACCTGGTCTCAAATACTGCTTTGGGTAGACAGCCCAATTCCTTGAGTGATGCTGTGAACTGTCACGGGGTTAAGAGGTGAATACAGCAAAAAAAAAAAAAGAAAATCTTTGCACAAGATACACAGGAAACTAGTTCTTATTTGCAAACTTGAGCCTGGAAGACTGGAGGTTTCAAACCTCACCCAAACTCCTGCTAAGAGTCAAATCTGGGTGACTAAATAAAGAATTAAACCAGGTGAAAAACTGACTTCACTGATAATTCCTCTGAGCATCAGAGCAGTGATAGCAAAACTGCCCAATGAGCAGGGCTGCAGCTTTCCCTACCACTCTCCACATGTCCTGCAGGAAGACTGGGGACTCCACTTTCCTTACTATGTCTCTTTCCCAAGAGATTTAAGACTAAAAAGGCAAGCTGTACTTGACTCTTATCACAACAGATCAAAGAAGCAGGTTACTGCTTTAAAGGAGCACAGGAGAGAGTCCTGCTTATTTCTGAGTTACTGAAATTACGCAAGGCATTTGAATTCTGGCATTTTCTAACTTCTGAATACCAGACCCTGCACCATTATGCCCTTTTAGTGTATTTTGGATATGATGCTATAAAGTCTAAAGAATGAAACAGATGTCTAGCACTGATTGCACATGCTGCTAAAGTGTCCTGACTGTGGGTAGTCACTTGAATACTACAAATGCAAATAAGCAACATGGATTAAACACATTTGCACAAGGTCAAACCCACACTTAGAAGGTTCTCTCTGGAATATGATATGCAGCGTTCCAGACATGCTGCACTCACTCAGTGGGAATTGTGTTCTTTAAACCAACTGTAACGGCAAATGTAACTGGAGGTGGGATTCAAGTACCCATGCAGTGTTCATGTCCCTCGGCTAATTTTGCTGAGTTTGCAAGGCAAGAAAAGAAATGATGAGTAGGAAAGAGTGGAGGAAAATAAGAGAAAAGGCAAAAATATTCTGGTATAAATCTGAACTAAACTGTCACCAATATGAAGAGTATAAACTTCACTGGAGTTGCATTTAACAATGGCCACTGTCCCGTTGCTCTGGTCCCTCGGATGAACATGCACAGAGCAAAGGAAAACAAAGGGATAAACAAAAAGATACCTTAAGGAATTTTCCCCACAACATCTTACTAACATACCCTCACATTTGGCTTGTTTTGGTAAAACACATCTCAAGGGCAGAACAGCAAACCCACAGGGCATCACAGCAGACACTCCAGTGTGCACCACAGCACCCCACTACAGGTAGTGTTGCTTACCCTGCGCCCCCAATAGTCCCAAATGACTTTTAGACCAAGATCCCATATTTCCCTCTGTTCTGCTTCACAGAATCATAGAACACTTTTGTTTGGAAGGCACCTTAAAGCTCATCCCATCCCACTCCCTGCCATGGGCAGGGACACCTTCCACTAGCCCAGGTTACTCCAAGCACCATCCAGTCTGACCTGGAACACTTTCAGGGATCGGGCATCCTTCTTCACAACAATTTTAGATGTCCAGTTTTACAGACAGACATATGGGACTGAAGATCTGCTCAGCAGCAATACTTCCTCTATAAAGGGCTTTTGAAAATTCAAGGCATTTCAAATACAGGTATCTGACAGGTATCTGACCACCAGAGACAGATGATGAATAGTCCCCAAGCACTGTGTTGTTCAACTGCATATTTAAAGTCTAGAGAAGAGAATTTAGCAATACACACCAATACATGAAATGTTTGGACAATAAACATCAGTATAATTTTAGAGAACAGGCCACATTTCTGGTAAAAAAAAAAAAAAGAAAATAAAAAAACAAGGCAAAACATAAGTTAGCAGAAATACCTGAAACTTCTCTTAGAACCCCTTCCAGAGCAAGGGATATTATTAAGTTATGCAGAAGAACATGCTCTTTATCACTGGCAGCTGGAAGGGGAAGATAATGCAAAGAAAAAAAAGTCTCTCCCATTTTTTACCGTTACACTTACAATAGTTTACACAGCCCTGCCTTCTACAACCACCAAAGTTCTCCCTGAAAGAAACTCCTCAGAGTATTTCTTCACTTATAAAGATTCCCAACAAAATAATTACCCTTAGTTAAAGGCTGTTGGACCTTTCCATTTAGCTAATTTAGATTAATTTAACTAATTTTTAGATTAATTTAATTTCCATATTTAGATTGAATTTGCCATTGCTTTTATTTTGGATACAGGCAAATTTTTCTACCAAAAAAATAAAAACCCACAAGCTTCCTAGTAATAAAAAAACCAGCAATTGTTTGGTTACTTATCAAGCCAACATGCCAGCTCTCTACTCAGCAGAGACCCTAAACTCAAAACACAGGTTTTGACAGGACAAACCCCTGCCCACTCCAGCCACAGTATGGTGAACTGAAGGAGCCGTGGTTATGGAAATACAGACTGATCTCAAAATAAAGAAATTAAGTCTAATCACAGTTCCACAATACTTATGACACCTGTTTTTCCCCTCCATAAATACAGCTATTTTATTCTCCAGGATACAAAAAGTTACAAGACTGCAATCAAAAGTACTGAAGAAGGTAAGTGTGAGGGAAGATGTGGATCTGTAATGCAACTGCACCTGAACAATTCCACTATAGTTGACTCTCATGGCACCAAGTGCCATAGAAAATACATTAATTATAAGCTTAAAAAAGCCTACAAATAACATGAAACCATGAAGACAGGGGATCAGATACCACATGGATGCAAAGCAGAGTAGGGCAAGTCTTTAAAATTATCTTTGTCAATAAGAATGGTTGGCAACTTCGCTCTTATGGTCATATTTCACCAGAGCTGCTTCCTTCCTTTAATCCCATCTTTCCTCACGGCTGTGCTGTTTACCAGTCTGAGCGGTATAACACACTACTCTTGACACAGTTATGCTGTCACAGACCTCTACTATTTGTGTAGTTACACCAATTAAAGCCCAGCTGTGGCTGCGGAGTTGATGTTACTCCCAAAAGGTTTTCACTCCAGCAGTGGGAATCACTGGTGTAACTGTGTCACGTCGGGGGTGCCCTCCCAGGAAGGTCCTTGCTGTTTAGGAACACTCAGGGAGGACGTGCCATTAAAGCCAACTCTCCGCATGCCACAAGCGGGTCCTGCCAATCCCCCATCCCATGTGGGATTAAAATGCTGGATTGCAAGCACTTATTTCACATTTACTACCCTTGTTATATTGAGCAAACCACTGCAAAATCTAACCCCTATTTGACACCCACAACACAGCAAGGAAGGTAAGAGCGTGTAAGAGCTTTCCCCCCCACTCAAATACACACACAGGAGCCTGTAGGCTTTCACCAGAACACATGCTATAAAACACGACTTTCATCACACCCTATTCCCATGTGACTGTGAAACAAACAGTTTAGGGCTGTGGCAATCAAGATTAAGTGGCATTAAATGCAAATCCAGATGTGTTTCTTCAATTTTTTTAATATATAGAAAAGCTTCCAGAACACGCCCATTAAAAATATGGACAGTCCTCATTAGTGTATGAGCATAGCAAAATAATTAAATAACTGAATCTGAATCTGGATGCACATACTTGCTCTAGCATATTATTTTTTAACTGCTGAATTACCTAATTTATAAAAAACAACAGCTAATCACTCTGAAATGTAACTGCTGAAGTGCCTGGCCAACTTCTGACAGTCACTTCTGTTGGTGCAGTCACAGTATTTCTTGAATTAGCTAGAAACTGAGAAGAGAAAACTGAAATTGCAGGATGACACATTTTCTTCTGTCACATTTTCTTCTGTCAGCAAATTTAATTAAATGTTTTTAAAAATCGTGTCCCAAAATTTTGAAGGGCATTACAACCAAAAAGCCCAGAACAATGGAGTTTGAGCCTCCTGCTAGATATGAATCAAATAAACTTGTACTTCCATAAAATGTGTTGCCTGTTTCTCATAACATGGCAGGTTTTATTAAACAAAATAAAAGATCTTGCTCATGTACTTAATAAACTGTAATTTTCAGTCAAAAAGAGCTCAGTGCATAAGTGAAAATTCATCACCAGCCCATTAAAAAATGCATTCATTGACCACTTTCTAAGAAAAAAATGTCAGGAAACTAAAAGGCCAAAGAGATGAGCATATATACTCCACAGACACAGCCTTGGTTTTCTAGATTAGAAAATTTAGTGCAAATCCACATTTAGTGACATGTGGCAATTCAAACTGATCAGCAAGGACTGGCATTCCCAACACAAAAATAAAAACATTCAAAAGGAAACCACGATATAACTGATGCTTCTACTCATCACCACAATAACTCTGCTGTTCATTCCCTAACAGCTGAGATACACGTTTCCAGGAACAGCGGACAATACTGAGTGCTCAGGTATATTTTAATGTATGCAAACACACAGATAAAATATTTGATCTGCATCAACTTAAACTCAGCTTTTTGTCTTGCAAAAGTTTCAAAACTAACCCCCCCTAAAATGTACCCCTTCAATCCTGCTCATCTCATCCACCAACCAACATGAGCTGACTGCAGTCCTGGCAGAATTCTGCCTGTTGGGGAAAACTAATGGAGGTGAAAAAGAAAAGCTACTCATAAACAGTGGTAACCTGGGGAATACAAAAGGTGAAAAAGTTATAATCAAACACAAGTCAGAGCTATCGGAGAGCTTATGAAAAGTCCATTCCCTCAGTCTTTAGAACAAGTTCATTCCCTCTATCGTTAGGATACACTTCCTCATTCGCTTTGAAAAACGCCTATGACTTACTCAGCTTGAGATATGGACTCAATTCTTTACTTCTAATTAAAAAAAAAAACATTCACTGGGACATGTTACAGCCTGTCACAGCTGACAGCGAACATTCCAGCTCCGGCTCCCTTTCGCTGCGGAGCGACAGAACCAGCACGAGTGTCCCCTACACACACATTCAGCACCCATTCAAGTCACTGGGGTTTCTGACGCGTGTCCCAGAGAGACCCCCGGCCCCTGTGCGGGGGTGGCCCCGGAGCCCCCCGGGCGGGCGCTGAGCCGGGAGGGCAGCGCTGGGGGCAGCAGGGGCAGCACTGGGGGGGCAGCACTGGGGGGGCAGGAGGGGCAGCTCTGGGGGGGGCAGGAGGGG
>JAWWEU010000138.1:18517635-18531459 GCA_035583155.1 Acropternis orthonyx | reverse complement strand
CAGTCTTCAAGTATTTCATTAAGTATTGGACAGTAAGTTGTGAAATCTGGTTCTTTTTTGTCTTGTGGGGTTTAGTCACTCTTGTTGCTTTTTCACTCTCAGTCAAGTGCGGTATTTTCCTGGGCCCTTTTTGATTCCAGAACTTCAGGAATTCCAAACTGTAGATTAGCTCCTGACAGAGATGTGATATCCTTTTCCTGTTCTTGTGTTTGCATGTGTGTGTCTTTGGAATGTTAGGAAAATTCCTGCAAGTTTCTTAGTTTGAAAAACTCAAATGATGTTTGAAAGAAGCCCCATTTCATGGAAAGACAGTCCATACCTGTTGTTTACAAAAGAGCCCTGGTACTTTTTTAACATACATTAGGCTTTATCAAGACTCACACCACTGTCATTAGAGATGTTACGGAGGGATAAATGCTGCTTCAGTTAAGTTTTGCTCTTGGTTAATCTTCACCAGTCCAAATACAGCTGCTGTTCTCTGGCAATATCTCTGTACTTTAAGTAACCCATAAACTTTAACTGATCATGGAAATAATGATCTTCTAAGTAGAAATTCTTAGCTGTCAACATTTGATACATTTAAAGTGGTTGGAAGAATACCTGCTACATATTTCATCCATATTGCAGGAAACCATTAATTGTGGGTGGGTTGTTTTATTCTTTGTTGCTTCCTGAACTGCCCGAGCATATTGTTCTTTTCAACTTTCTCTGTACGGTGTTTTGAGTATTGCCTTTTGCACTTAGGGAGTGAGAGCAAATAAGGGTGCAGATCCTGGGGTTGGTACCCTACTGTTAACTGTAACTCACAATTATTTGCAAATATTTGTCTTTAGCCTCCCTGTATTTAATTGGATCCTCCCTGCTTCCAGAACTTCTTCCTTCTATCAGCATTATGAATGTATCCCCTTTCTTAAATGTGTATAGCATGGGTAATAGTCACTCCTTAGTTCTCTGGAAATTAAGGTGTCAGCATCTAGTACTATTAATCCCTTTCTCAAAGTTAATCATTTCCCTCCAACAGTCTGCTGATGTGTTTTTTTCAGTGTTAGATGAATGGCAAATGTCACTGTCAATATTCCATCAGAACACAGAATACTCCTCTTTGTATTTCATGAAAGGAATACATTTCTTATGCATTTGGTGCTACTTCAGAACTTTAAAATTGTATTAGACAAAAAAGTTAGGGACCGTACTAAAGAGAGCATGAACTGAAAGGCCAAATGAATGTTTTCGATCTTCAGTTTTAGGGTCTCACTGAGAGTATGTAAGAGCTGCTGACCCTGACAGAGCGTTTGGCATGTGGAACCTGCCCCTCCATCCCTGGTCTGCCATGGCAAGATTGTCTCTGCATGGTGTTGAGAGGTTTGACGACACATGGTTGTTGAGACATTAGAGCTATGTCTGATCTGTGATACGACAATTCAGGGTTCTTTTATCCATACACAGCATAATCCTGTGTAGCTTGTCCTCCGAGAGTCTGGCACCGTGGGAATGCTGACACGTATCAGTGCCGAGAGCTGCGCGGCAGGGCGGAGCTGTGCTGGATGTCCCTGCAGGCACCACTGGGTGTAGCTAACACCTGGGCAGCTGTAATCCGGAAAAAAATCACAGTTACGTTTTTGAACTTCCTGGAACCCTACCTCATTGCTGAACCTGCATCTATTACAGTTTCCGATATCTGTGAAGGCCCCCAAAACCGGACCATATTAAGCCGGATAAACCCGGCAGCAGGACTCGGGTGCGCGGCGGCTCACAGGGGTCGCCGGGCAAACCTCTCCCGGGGGCAGCCGGGGGCGGCAGCGGAGGGCAAAGCGCGGGCAGGGCCGGGCCCGGCGGCTCCCGGTGCGGGTCCCGCCCCCGCTGAGCGGCGGCCGCGGCCGCCAATGGAGCTCGGGCGGCGGGCGCGCTCCCCCCGCCCCGGCGGCGCGCAGGGGGGCGCGGCCCCGGCGCATGGAGGCGATGCCCTGCCAGAACCAGCGCCTCGGCCCGCGGCCGCAGGATGAGCCGCCGCCGGCGGCCACGGCCACGGCGGGCGGCGGCTCCCGGCTGATCCGCTTCGCGGAGCCCAGCGAGGACAGCGGCTGCCCCAGCCCGGACAGCAGCAGCAGCAGCAGCAGCAGCAACGGGCTGGCGGCGCCGGTCCCCGCGGGGGAGGGCGGCGCGCCGGCCATCGGGCCGCAGCTGAAGCTGCTGCCCATGAACGACCAGCTGCGGGAGCTGCAGACCATCATCAGGGACAAGTGAGCGCCGCGGGCGGGCGGACGGGGGCCGCGAGTGCCGGGCAGCGCGGGCCGGGGAAGCGGCGGGAGCGATGGCCGCCGCTCGGCCCCTCCATCCATCCCCGCCTCCCTCCCCAGGGAGCCGCAGCCCCGCCGAGCCGCTCTCGGCCGGCCCCCGGTGCCGGCTGCCCTGGCTCGGCGCGGCCGCCGGAGAGGGATGCGCGGCGGGCGCTGCCCGGGGGGCCCTGGCGCGGCCGCGCTGCCCCCGCCGGGGCCGGTCCGGGGTGCTGGTCCCGGGGGCCGGGGCCGATGCCGGGGCCGATGCCCGGGGCTGGGGCCGATGCCGGGTGCAGCGGCCATGTCCGGTGACGCGGGTCCGAGGGCTGGGCAGGGCAGGGCAGCCCTGCCGGGGGCTCCGCTGCCCGCCCCGCCGCGGGGCCGCCGGGCACTGACACAGCGGATCGGCCGGTCTGAAAACCTCTCGCAGATCTTTGTCTCCCGTGATGTGAGGTTTTTGCTCACCTCTGCACCGTGGGCGGCTCGGAGCTTGCGTGCCACATCATCACAAGGAACGTGCGGTGCAAAGAAGAGTAAAGCCCTGGTGAAATGAGGTTGTACCTCATGGTCACTCCGGCGGGCCCGGCTGGAGCAACAGCTCGTTGCCTCTGTCTGGATATGGTTAATCCTGCACACAGGATGGGACAGGGAGCCGTTCCCGGGCTCTGCCTGTAGGACATGTGAGCAGGATGATCCGCAGCCCGTCTCAGGTGTTGAACACATCTATCCTACTGGTCATGCCTGTAGCTTTGATTGTACAGCACCTGAAAGGTGGTATTGTAAGGTATTAAATTTAGTATGCAATGTGAGACAAACATAAGTAGCATCCATCTATTAAAAGCACAATTTGCCTTGATGCAAAAACCCCCAGCAAAGAGATGTGAAATCAAGTTTATCAATAGAGTGTTCAGGTTCTGAATAAAACCTCTTCCTGCAGCACATTGGCTTTTTGACATCTGCAATAACTAACTCATTGCACAGACAGTTTGTCCCTGTGCTTTGTATCAGTTCATCTGCATAGTCTACATTTTGGTGTTTTCTGCTTCTTGAAGCTTAACTTTTTGGCTAACAGTAATACAGTTTTTAATGCCAAACTTATCCCCGTCTCTCAAAGACAATACCTCCATTAATTTTATTAGCTTACCCGAGTCTTGTTACTTTCAACTAGTTGTGTTTTTGGTTTGGTTTTTTTGTTTGTTTGTTTTCTTAATTTTCAAAGCATTGTGGAAAAGCATAATCTCCTGCAGGCAGCAGCACACAGAGGTAGTCTTTGTGTAAGGAGGGCACCTGTGGCAAGACCACACAGAAGATCTCTGCAGGCGACAATGGCAGCTTCCCTGCAGAGCAGAAAGGGAAGCTGTGAGTGGGCTAAGGAGAGAAAACCAGGAAGGAAATCCAAACTAGGCTTGGTGATGACCTGCAAAAGGTTTTGAGGGTCGTGGAAAGGAAATACCATATAGTTTTGATATCCAGGTAAATACTAGTGATGTGGTTACTGTATTTAGGTGGTATTATTATCATCATCGTCATCATCATTATTTTGTAAGCAGGTTTTGAACTCTTGCAAATACATTTAATAGGTTCTGGTTATAGTGAGCTTATCCAGAAACAAGCAGCTGCACTTTTAACTTAGAAGACGGTTTTTTAGAGTTGCATAAGCTTAATTGCACAAGACTTTGGTAAGACAAAGTCTAGAATAAGACTTGTAAACAATGACTTACTCAGAGCAGCTGCAGCAATCGCAGCCTGTACTTCATTCTGAGCGTGATGCTGCCCCGGCAGCGGGGATGTAACTGTCACTTCCAAGCTCCCTTCCCAGCCAGGGAGGAAAATTGGACAGCAGCCTGCTCAGAAAGGCAGGTGTGGGCTTTGTAGGTAAGAACAATAGGGAACCATTATTTTTGTGTTGTGTCCCAGAAATTCAGCTGCATCTCGTTAAATAAGAGACCTCAGAGTGGCCTATTTTGTCCCTGTCATTCAGAAAACTGCTGGAAATGCTCAGCTGAGAAGGGGAGAGGATTTCTTAGGCACTGTTCATTAACCTTTCCCTGGGCAGGTGCGATCTGCCTTAAGGCAACTCTGTGGCCACTGTAGCATTTAAACCAAGTGGTAAAAGAAATTGTTCCTCAGAAGTACCCTGGTTGTGAATTGACAGCTAAAGGAAAACCCACCCTCATGTGACTGGTCCTGTGGGGTTCAGAGGCAGCTGACTGGGTCAGTGCTTTAGCCTGGTGGACTAAAATAACCATGTGTTTCTTTTGCGTCCTTAAAATTAACAAGAACTTGGTCTGTGTGCCAGAGTCAGGGAGATGGATAGATCACTTCAACTTATGTGTGCCTGGGTTTGCTCGTTTTTCCTCAGGCTTGTCACTTTTCCATCTAGTGAATGCTTAACTGGGGCAGATGCCTTTTACATGTGTGTTGGATGTGAGTCTCGAGTGCTCTAACGTGATGTGAACTGATGCATTTAGGCATTGAATGTTCTGGAACAGTTACAGCCTCTTCCCAAGGAGGGAATGATCTCAAGGTAATTTCTGGCCTCACAGATGAGAACCAGGGATCTGGAGGCTGAAATGAGTAGTTCAACCATGTGTTTATGTCAAAACAAGTTCATTAGTTCAGGTTGGTAGTGTCATTTTAACTCCTAATTTAACAATAGACATGATTTAAATCCAGATATTTAAAGGTTCTCCTGTCTGTTAGGTGAGATCATTCTGTTGTGTTCTGCTAAGGCTTCTCACTCCCTAGGGAACGGAGTGATACCATGGAAATGCAGATGGCAAAGCAGTGGGACACACAGTCCTGGCTGCTGCACAGAGCAGGACGATTCAGGAGTGTATAACTCACCTGGGATGGGTGAAGCTGACTGCTGCAGGAGGGAGGGTGGGATCACTTTCACATCCCACCCCACAGCCCAGGCACTGAAAAAATTAGGTACTGAAGGATATTAAGTACTGAAGTACTGCAGGTAGAACACGGACCTGTTTTTTCCCAGCTATATCACCTCCTTCAATGCCAACAGTGTGTCCAGTGCCTTCGGTTTTCTTCAAAAGGCCTTTTATAAATGCTGTGTACAGAAGTGGCTTTTTTCGAGCCTTGCCATCACAGTGAGAAGCAGGAGTCAGAGGAGCCTCAAAGCCTGCAGCCCTGTCAGTGCTTATAACTAGCACCAAGTGCTAAAGCAGGAGGAAACCTTGCAGTTACCTTGTGCAAATCCCCAAAACCCCATTTCTTCTCTCCAGACAGGCACATGACTGCAATTGTACACCAGCAATGCTCCCATGCCTTCAGCAAACACCTGAAATTAATTTATGCTGTGTAACAGTGTTCCCATTGTTAGCTGTGTGCTTCTAGTTAGGTTTTAATGCCTGGTGTTTTCAGATGTTGTCTTGTTACTTGATCAAGAACCTGATACAGTTTCTAGTCTGCCAGGGCTCGGTACTTTCTATATCTCTGCCGGGGTTTTCAGGGGAACAGCTACAATGTTTTCACATAAGCCTTTTTTTCTGCTCACAGGATGTGGAATGTGGTCACTGCTCGTGTACACGGGGACTTTCATTTTCAGTATAACTGTTATTCTCGTTTTTGTGCACTGTGGTTTTCTGTCATCCTCCCCCTCTCAAAAACCAGGCATGACCAACTATGAGTATTCAGTGAACTGGGCATAAAACCATCCATGTCTTTGCAAGGACAGAGGAGTTAGTTTAAAGCATGTAATAATCTGTATCAATAACTCAGGGTATCCAGCCTAAACATGTATCACTTTGCAATCGAAACTGTAGACTTGATATTGTTTGGTTTGTCCTACCACCCATTTGTGAAATTTGGCTAAATTTTCTAAAATGCCATAGTCTAGAAGAACCTGGGTATGCCACTTTCCTTTTTAAAAAATACTTGAAGACCTTAGATCGAAATAGGAATCCTATAAAAGAATCTTAATAAAATTAGTTCATATAATTGTAGGGATTTGGAGGTTTTTTTTCCAGTTTTGTGGTGTTTTTGAGCATTACCTCAAAAAAGCCAGAAATATCCTGTTTTTATCAGAAAGAAGTCAAAAATAGAAGCAAGCAGTGTTTTTAGCAGGGCGTTATTAGTACAAGGAAAGAAACTAGATTAGGCTGACACTCTTTTTAAACCTCATTTTTTCAGTATGGGTCAGTGACCAGTTCCCAGGCAATGGGCAGACAAACCTCTTGCCTTTCACTTGTGTTCACGAGATGCCACAGAATCTTGGGGATTAAATGCAAAACTTTCTTTCTGGTATTAAGGAGACATGCAGAGTATCATGGTTTGAAAATGAGAAAGGGGCATTCCTGCTGTGATTAATACAACATTCCATGTAAAAGTACCTGTCCACCGTGTTGGAGCTGTCTGAGCAGTTTTAAGGTGAGTGTCCTGCCAGTGTGGGCTCCTTTCACAGAGTGAGTGTCCTACTTCCACGGAGTGAGAGTTGGTCTTGGCATGGGAAGCAAGGAGTTAAAATCTGCTTCTAAAATTCAGGCTTTTAACCTTTCATTCTGCTTGCTGAAGGGGTCAAAAGCCACACAGTCACACGAGCAAAAGTTTGTACGCAGGTTAATCAGAGGCAGAGAGGTGTTTTAAGGGAATTGCTCCTTAATCCCTGCTCACTTTAATCTGAAATTCACTGACCTATTCACACTCTGAATGAGTTCCAGATAAGATAGGATATATCTCCTGCTAATCAGGTGTGTTGTCAGCCTCAGGGATCTGCACTGTCATTGTCCCATGATTTCTAATTGACTGAAGAACATGTGGAGCAAAGTTTCCACGCTCAGAGCTGCAGGGAATGCACCAGGCTGGTGCACATCCGGGCTTGGGAGGCATTTTGGAACTGAGCTGGAAGAGCAGCACAATGGAAAACCTACAGAACATCATCCCTGTGTGTGCATGCTTTGGTTGCCACTGGTACAGAGCAGCAGTAGGAGCCAAGGCCCTGGTTCCTCAGTGCAGCCCAGTGCCCAGGCAGGCAGGCAGGAAACCCACGATGCAACATGTTTGGGATAAATTTTGTATACAGTAGGAGATTTTTCTCTGAACTGCCTTAGGATATAGTGTCCTTGAATTAATATTATATTTAATCCATGTTCTTAAAGTTATTGACCAATTTAAACCATAAATTGTTACTTTTTTCAGGAAATCCAGTAGAGGAGACTTCGTATTTTCTGCTGATCGTCTGGTAGGTGAAGAATTTCTTCTTGGCATTGTATTTTGTAACTCTTCCATTAAAAGGGCTTTTTGGGATAGAATAATGGTGGGTGTGAGAACAACTTTTCTAACCAAAGGAAATTGCTGTTTGACAGCAACTTTCTGTATAGGGATTTCTGTTCTCTGTTTCATCTCAATGGGTTCCAGAAACCATGTTATTATCAGACACAGCTACATGAGGACAGGGAGCAGCAGTAATAAGAGAGTGCTGTTTAAAAACAGATGCACAGAGGCTAGAGATAATGGAGTTTTACTTTGAAACACTACTTTTGATCTTATGTGCAGAGCAGTACAATTTCTTACAGCCTAGATATTAACAACTGCTTGCATGCAGAAGTGCCTCCTGGCACTTGTTGTGTATTAGAAGCTCTGGGTGCATCCACATGGTGAATTTGTTTTTAGCCACGTGGTAGTTACTGGCAGGGACAAAGCAGTTGGACGTTTTTAGTAAGTCAGAACAAATACTGTAGGGAAGGCAGCCTTTTTCTTATTTAAATTACATGCTTAAAGGAAACCACAGCACTGGCTACCACACATATACTGCCTTGTATGCATGAGGGTGTTTGCTTTTTGCAAATCCACTCTCATTGACAGAGGGAAGTCTTTTCCCCCTGTAGCAGAATCTGAGACCATTCAGTTACCAGCACTGTTTGCCAGAGCAGGCAGGTTCTCTGTGTCGAGCCCAACCTTAATCCAGACCTTCTCCAGGCTTGTTCAGGGCTTAGGTATGACCACAACTCCAAGACTGTATCTTTGTGGCTTTCCACTTTCCCCCCTGCATTTCCCTTCTTGAGGATGTTTCCTGCATTATCAGGAATTAGTGTGAAGGACCCACAGACCTTCTCACTTTCTATGGATGTCCTGCCCCATTCTGAGGGACACACTAATTTTTATTTTTTTTCCCCCATAATTGCTAGAAACTGCAGCTTCCAGGCAGCATCTTCGATGGCTGGAGAGCTGCTCCTCACAGAGACACCTCTTGGTGCTGGTCCTGAAGCTGTTTGCTAAAGAACCTGCTGGTCTATTTTCCATTGTCTTAGGAAGAATTTTACACAGAACAATATGTAGGACTCCCACTTTCGGTGTGTTATTCCTACATGTGGCAAAGAACAGTTACAACCTCACGTGGCACATGGTCTCTTACTAAACTTAGCGGGGTGAGAACACAGTTATGACTTGCCATGGTTTCCACCCAGTGAGCAGACAGAGCTGAATGGCAAGATTCAAAACATGAAGAGAAGAAACACATGTGTAGGATTGTAGGGGAATAAAATACACCTTGTTGCAGAGAGAAATTGAGAGTGAAGTTAAGTTTGGTACTAGCTTGGCAGCTGTTAGTGGCAGTGTCTCATAAGATCACCATAAAGAGAGGTCTCAAGGAGGGATTCTAAAGCTGATGGGTTTCTGGCAGTTTGTAAGGGGATGTCACAAAGGAAATGTTCAAAGAGACTTGTGAGCAAAAGGAGTTAACAGGTGGTGAAGGTTGTCAGGGAGTGTCTGAAAGCCACTGCCAGGGCTGTGATCCTGAAAGATGAAGCTGAAAGATGTGGGGTTAAAGTTACGAGAATGAAGACAATCCATCTGGTGTTTGTGAAGGAAGGAAACCTCTGGCATGGGAAACAATCAGTCATTACCACTTGTGGTGGTGGAACTTGGGGTGGGACAGGTAGGACTCAAGGACAGCTCCTCTCTGTGCAGGAGGGTCACACTGATCCCAGCACCCACACACTGTGGAGGCACAGAATTGGTGTCACTCCCCTCAGGTCACAGGTACATCAGTGCTTTGCAGCAGAAAGCACATTTTGGGGTGTGACTGGAGGCCTGAGGCTGAGGAATGAATTTGTTTCTCAGCCCTACCAACAGCTCGCAGTGTAACATTGATCAGGTCCATCACCTTTCTGCCCACCTGCCTCTTTGTGGGAGGTTTGAAATGCTGAGCTGCCAAGAGCTGTACAGATACAGAGCCGTGCTGACAGCCCTGCTGCCCTGCCTCCCTTTCAGATTCCAAGAAAAGCAACACAGAATGGGTTAGAGGATCCCCTAGGAATGGCTATGATTTTGGAAATGAGGTGATGCATGGCTGTCACATAAAATACAGTTACTGCTCTCTGCCCACAGACAGGGGAAGATCATAATGGTCACTCCAGAATTCATTTAAATTCTGGTTTCTTGGCTTTTACATGCTTCACCTTTTTCCAGGCAGGCAGAAGAGCTGTAACAGGCAACTACAGAGATGACAGATACCTTTCAGGGTGGCTCTGCAAGGGCCCCCATTTTCCCAGTTTGATGTGGTTGGAGCAGCACCATCTCCCAGTGCACCCTGGCTGGTTCCTTGTTTAGTTAAGTTTAGCTCCCCTTTAAATGAGCACTGTCACCTGCTTGCTATAGTAGCCCATATCCAAATTTCTCTGTTAGGGAATCTGAGGAACTGGTCAAACCTGATTTCTTCCCTGGTATTTATGGTAAGGAGACTTCATTCACATTTTTCATTGGATGAGAAAAGGTAGATTTCACTAACATTTTCATAATCCTTGAAATGTCTATGTGGTAGTTGGCTAAAGCTCATTGGACCCTCTATTAACTCTTGTTTCTGCTCTGGCAGATCTTGTAGTACTAATGAAGGTTCAGAGCAAACAGGATTTCCCTTTGTTTACTGCAAAGGCTCCAGGGTAAATCATAAATGTAAAACTGTAATGAATGAACATATAATTCCATATATCAGCATTAAATGCTTAATCTAAACCTTCAGCATAACTCTGGAAGCCTTGTCAATTTAACTAGGCCTGCCAGAAATTAACATGCCTTTTAGCTTTGTTTCCCAATTGAAAATAGACTTTATTTTCCTTATTGCTAGCTTTAATGAATGGTTTTAATTTCTGGTCAGACTCTTCTACCTTGGGACCAAATCTTTGCGTCCCTGTTTCAGTGTAGGGCCGTAACACCTATTTTATCTTCCAAGCAATGGCAACAACCTCTCTAGGAGAGGAACTGCTGGTTCTTGGGGCCACAGTGTGGGGTGGCAGAAAGCACAGTGCAAAAATAAGAGTTTCATCAACGCTGGCAAGTTTATAGAAGAATCCTTCTGTGTGAAACATTGAAAAGTGTATGAAGATCAAGGAGATTATTTGACCATAACACCTTCACTGCCTAACTCTAAACTTTTGGCAGATGGGGTGATGCTAAACCTGCCAGCATAACAGGAGTATGAAAAAGAGTGTTTCTTCCAAACCTGGCTAATAGGTTGGCCTTTTTCTGGTGAATTAACTTTCAAAAAATAAAATCAAATTGGGTACAGATGTCCCAGAAACTAACCACCACCTCTGAATATGGCTGCCACAAGCTCAACTCTTAAGAAAAAAGTTGTACTAAAATGATTAAAAATATCTTCAAAGAGGGATTAGAAATTTAAGAGTCCATTTCTAGCCAAGGCTGCCTGTGTGCCAGGAACTGGGGCAGAATGGAAAAGCAGAAAAAACCTTCCAGTCTGCCCTGCCCTGTTTCTGGACTAGGAAGTGGCTGAGGTGAGCAGGACACGTGCTCCATGCCAGGAGCAATCTCCTCGCTTCTGCCATCCTACACTTTGGGGTAACTGCTTTCATCTCTGGCTCATCTGTAACTCTCCTGGAGCGGTTCTGGCCTGAGAAACTTTGGCTCCTGACAGAGAGAAATTTCACATCTTTAACAGCCAGAGCATGTCTCAGGGACAATCATTCTGGTGCAGATGGCTATATTTTGGGAACTTCGCCTTGGGTGCAGCTGCAGGGCAGCACCAGAGTGGGGCTGGGGGGTTTTGTGGCCAGGGGAGAGGTGTGTGGCTCATGAGCTGCACCTCCACCTGTACCATCCAACAGTGCCGGTGCTTGGCAGAGCATCCCACAGTAACCACAGCTGGCAGGTACCAGAAGAAGGTGATAAAAGACATTTCTAGATCTGCTGACTTGTCTTGGGGCACTCAGTGGTGTATTTACATTTCTGCAGCTTCTGTGGCTGTTCTGGCAGCCCCACTGCAGGTTAGTTCTAGAAATACAGATGGGAAAACAGACCTCAGAGCCCAGCTGGGGGGGATCTGAGAGGAGGGATTTTTCCCTTTGCCTCACTGGTATTTCCTGTCAGCAAATGAAGTCACACTGATGCCTTATTCATCTGTAGAGAAAAATTTGTCAGTGATGCCTATGTCTGCCAGATACAAATAAAGTCAGTTTTCCGATTTCCCCCAGATTGGTTTTGCAATGCCTTCATTTGATCTGTGGACAAAACTTGGGCATCACCCCAGAATGGTTTAAATTCAGCCCCTGACTACTGTTAGAAAGACCCTTTTAGACCCTTTGGGCTGTTAGGTGTTCATCTAGTGCTTGTAACAGCTGCTAACACAGAGTAGCTTATCTCCAGAGATAACAAATCCCTTCAAGCTGACCCATCTCTTTGGTCCCACAGATCAGACTGGTGGTTGAAGAGGGACTGAATCAACTGCCGTACACAGAATGTACCGTGACCACTCCAACAGGTACGTGGGCTCTCTCCTGAGAGGTGGAAGTGTAACCGATATAGAAACACATCAAACTGTTACAAGAGTCGTGGAATATCTAGAGGTGGAGGGAACTCACAGGATCATTGAGTCCAGCTCCCTGCTCCTCACAGGACTGCCTGAAACTGAACCCCATGACATCCAGAAGCTCCTTGAACTGTGAGGGGCTCGGTGCCCTGACCACTTTTCTGGGGAGCCTGAAACAGTTCAACATGCAGGCAGAGCACTGAATTAAGGTTCCTTCTGGTATTTAAGAAGTTAGGAGGTGTGTGGACTCAAGTGAGCAAAACAGTCACATGAGTGTCATTTTGCTGAGGTTTAAATTGGTCTTGCAAAACTGATGAAATGGTACCAGTGTCGGTGCAAGATGAGTTTAGTTGCCCACACCAGAACTTTGAATTAAAACTGAGGACGTTTCACACGCCCATTAAAGAGTAAGTGCTTGGCACAAGCAGTTTTGCCTTGCCAGCTAAATCTGTCCCTGCAGCTGGGGCCAGCTGGGAGTGATGATGAGCAGAAAGTGAAAAGTGGCTGTGTTGGCACCAAAGGAAACCATGGCAGTAATTGTGGTTTGCTCCCACCAGCTGTAGAGATCCATAAGGCTGTGTGCATTGCTCAGAGGCAGCTGCTGAGGGCATGAGCAAGTCAGTGGGAACTGAGCAGGTGCTGTGAGCCACAGCACACCTGTAAGACAGGCACCAGGTGAGTCCTGTTCCCCCTGAGAATTCCACTGGCAGTTCTGCAGGGTGACATTCCCGCCCTCTGCACTAAATCATGGGTATGTCTTTACTTTGTTAGGGAAAGGATGGACTGAAAACTCTGGATTGTGAAGCCTGACAGAGTTCAGGCAGCACCCAGGGAGCACCATCACTTACCTGTGCTCCTTTTAAAGTGAAACAGCAGCTCCTTTACCTCCTGAGCACTGGTGTCACATCTGTTCCCATCAGTCAGTGACAGATCAAAGACCATCTCCCCTCGGTGCTACCCAGTTTGACTGGCAGGTCCCTGCAAGTGACATCACTTGGGAGCTCTACATGTTTTTTGAGTGAGCAGGGTGTCACGTGCACTTTTTTTCTTTCAGGGGTCAAGTGGCACTGTAGGATCATATTTCAGTTCTGCCTCTGTCACCTGCAGCACTGGACTGCATTTCCCTCGCTCCCGGGGGGTGCACTGCTCACCTTCATTTTGCATAGTGTCCTTTATTTAAAATAGTCATCAAATCCCAGAGCTGTCAAACACACTCCTGACAGGATCACTGCTGTAAACAACACCTGATCACTACACACCTGACAGGATCACCTCTGTGCTGCCATTCTTATATGACTTTTAATGATAAATAAAGCACAAGTTCTTTACCAGCTGGGGTTTGGCCCTGTTCCCATTGCTTGCAGGAGGGCTGCAAGCTCTGGGCTGCAGAGCTGTGGGACATGGTGTTGGCCCCTGGGTATTCTGGGGCCCTCGGTTCCATTCCCACCGAGGCCACGTCACACAGTGTCCCCAGAGGGGTGCCCAGAGGGGGCAAAAGGGAACTGCCCCTGACCCCTGCTTTCCTTCCTCACAGGACACAAATATGAAGGGGTCCGATTCGAAAAGGGAAACTGCGGGGTCAGCATCATGAGGAGTGGTAGGTACTTCTGGGTGTTAAAGGAGCGTGAGCTTAACACTTTGGACACCTGGAAGCAACTTCCCTGCAAAACTGTGCAACAACATTTCTCTACAAAATGTCCAGGAATACCTTTCATTAACTTTTCAGGCAATAAATGGCTGCAGCAGGTCTCCTCTGGCCTCTTCTCTTCC
>JAWWEU010000138.1:18502026-18516449 GCA_035583155.1 Acropternis orthonyx | reverse complement strand
TAGTCAGCTGCAGCAGCGGGAATGCACAGCGAATCCTTTGGGCACGGCTGTATTTGTGAGAAAAGCTGAAGATTAAGACTTGATATACATTGAATTTTTAAAATTTTGCCATGAGAAAAGGCTCAAACAATATTTTTCTCTTGCTATTAAAAGCCATTTTTGGATTAGTATTATAAAATAGAAGTAAACTACTTTAAAATTAAATAATGCTAACAAAAAAACCCCTACTCTGGAAAGCATCGTAAGGAGTTTGTTGGGATGAGGTAACTTTCCTCCATTAGGAGTCCAATTTTTTCTACAGTTAACACATGCAGAGGTGATGGCTCTCCAGTGGGACAGGGCAGAATCATCATTCAGCCGCACACATTACCACAGATATTCCCAGCCATGTTCGTTGTCCAGGGGACCAAACCCACGATCCTTTGTCCCTGCAGGCACCGGGAACACCGTCATCGAGGCTGTCAAGGTGCTCGTGGAACACGGCGTCCAGCCCAGCGTCATCATCCTGCTCAGCCTGTTCTCCACCCCTCACGGTGGGTTAGGGCTGGGAGGGGGCACGGGAGGGGGCACAGCTGTGTCCGTGGGGAGGTGGCATCAGTCCCACCCGTGACACAGCGGGGCAGGGCTGAGCCACCACCAAAGCCACAGCCCCGTCACTCAGCTTGGAACAGAGGGGCTCTGGGGGCTTTTTGGGCTGAACTGTAAAACAGAGCAGTGGTGGGGGTGGGCACTGAGGGGGCAGCAGAAAGGAAAAGGCGTGTCACAGCAAATGGCAAAACGGCAAAGGGTACAGGATTCCTAAAAACAGGAGTTTGCAGCACTGCCAGGTGGATGAAGTGCTTCCATGGCTCCCAGAGCAATGCCAGGCTGGCAGCTGTTCTGGATGGCAGCCTGGGGAATGTGATGGGTTGGTCCAGCACCAGTTCTGTCACAAGTGGGAGGTGAATGGAACTACAGAACAGTCCTGGCTGCATGTCAGAGATCTCGCCTGGTAAAAGGGGCTCTAAACCAGGAACATCTGCTTCTGTGAAGTACCAAAATGGACCTTGTGTGTTCTGGAAGTTGGCAGTGGCAGAAATCACTACCTAAACACTCAGCTGGACTGCAGGAGTTATTCCTGCAGCCTTTAGCCACTTGGGTGGGGAGCACACGTGTACCAGAAATGAAAGGAAAATACCAAGAAGAAACCCCCAAACCAATCCACTGAAGTCAGGAGGTTTTCCTCATAGACAGTTATCCAGGGCAGGAACAGGGAGTGGGGACAGGAGCACAGAGCCCGACTTGCCTTCACAGTGCTGCTGATCCTGGTTTGGCATGTGCTGAAGTACTGTAGTCATTATTGCCTTTGCTGTCTCTTCCAAGGTGCCAAATCCATCATCCAGGAATTCCCAGAAATCACCATTTTAACTACAGAACTGCATCCTGTTGCACCAACACACTTTGGACAGAAGTATTTTGGGACAGACTGACAATCTCAGAACAACCAGAGATGACTCTGTGACATTTCAAGAGGTTTTTTTCCTACGTTTTATTACTGTTGAGTTGGTCAAGGGCAGGTTTGGGAACCTTTTTGGCCAAAGGGGGAAATACTTGACTTAGGTTAGTTCTGGCCTGAACAGGGATCAGGTACAAAGCACTCTGGTTACATGGCCAAGCATCTCCATGTTGGGGTTGTATAAACTGCCACACTCTGCTTTAACTTATTTATTCTTCTCTCTCCTGTCCGTGGCTGCCTGCGAGAGCAAATAAACCCACTAAACCCCACTGGAGCCTCCTTCATTTCTAGGGCCCATTCCATCACTCCAGGTCAGCTGGTACAGCCACTCCCAAGGCCTTCAAAACTGTGGGTGCACTTGGACCTCAGTGTCCTTCTGAGCAGCCACAGGGCATTTTTGGCAGAATTTTTGGTGTTTGTCTGGTGGCTGAGAACCAGAGGTACAGCTCATGGAATGTAGCTCAGTATATGCTATTTTCAAGTAGTTAAACTTCCCCAGTTGTGTTGCTCAATGGTCTTGAATAAAGAAGCTCCTCTTGCAGCAGCTGTGCCCTGGAAAACTGGGTGGGAATTGGGGGTGGGAGCAGCAGTGCCTGTGGAAATTCTGCACATACCATACTTAGGAGTTTAAGAGTCAAAACTTGTGGCTGGATTTGTCTCACCAACCCTTTTAAATGAGAGGAAAACTGCAGCAATGAGCTGGAACTCCCTTTCTAGTTCTGTTCACAGAGCAACTGAACTTAAAGCCAGAAGACAAATGCAGCCCTCAGAGCTCAGCAGCCTTTCCAACCCCTCAATGCAGTCATTAAATGTCAATCAGGGCTGGATTCCTTCTTTCTTTGGCTTTAAATCCCCTGGCACAAAGCACAATGTCCAGCACTTCAGCTGGCTCACTGTAACTTGGGGGAAATGTATCTATAAATGTGATATAGTCCATTATTATTTTAAAATACATCCCTATTCTAACAAATGCAAGATTAGGGAAGGTTGTCTCAAGTGTCCTTCCCACCTCTGAGCAGGTAAGTGGAGTGGCAAGGCCAAGTGCCCCCACCATTCTTTTTTGTCACAGATAAAGACCCTTCCCTGCTCCAAGTGGTAATTCCAATGAACTGAAGTTGTGTAAGGCTTTCCGAGAGCATAGGAAATAACCATTCACAAGTATAATAAATTAGCCAAAAATGGGTTTAATGCAGTCCTTGCTGCAGTACAGTATAAACCATAATAAAAAACAACAAAGCACAACATACAGAATATTCAGCTGTAGGAACTGTACAAACACTTGGAAAATGCCAGAGAAACTCCACAGAGCATCAATGTAGTCAGAACATTTGTGCAACAGTAAAAACAAGTACCCAAAGCTTTTGGAAAAACCCATTTGATAGCAAAAGCCTCAGTGTCAGCAGCAGCACTGAACTCCTGAAGCCAACTCGGCACCCCAAAGGTGTGCAGCAGTCCCTCTGTGACACTCACTGGAAAACAGTTGTTTCCTGTTAAATTAAGGGGTGAGGAATTGGGATGGAACCACTGAGTGGCACATCCTGTCCTCGGCAGCACAGACCGGAGCTGCTGGAACAAACACCAAGCCCAGCCCACAGTGGCTTCCTGGAAAGCAGCTGGATGTGATACCAAAGCAGTGCCATGGAATTTCTGATGTTTGCCCCCATTTTGCTGGCACAGAGCTCGCTCAGCCCCCTTTTCCTGCCAGGAGAAACTCCAGCAAACCACTGGCTTTCCTGTGAGGCGAGGGAAGGACTCCTGCTACCACTGAGCAGCACACACAGACAGGGCTGCCATTGTCTGCTCCTGAGATTGAAATTCATTTCATCTCTGAAGGGCCAATTTGTACAATAAACATCATTTTCAGATGAAGATCAGCCGTCTGAGCAGATTATAATTTATAAAATAACAAGACCTTTTCTATTTCCTATGTTCCTCAGCAAAAGGGAAGCTGTTAAAAGTTCTCTGCTCCAGTAATGGATTGGGATTCACCCTGGAGTAGCTCCTGCTTAGATGGGCAGTGAGTACAGCAGGAAGCTACTCCAGAGTGTCATTAATTCCGAGGAAGAATCAGCACACGTGGAGTTAGTTCAGAACAGCAGAACAGGTTGCACCTCCTCACACAAGTGTTCTTAGTCACAAACCCCACCCTTCCTTCCTCCTCTGTGCCAGCCTGGCCCTTCGTTCCATCCCTGGGATTCCGAATGCCGAGGGATTTCTCTCTCAGACACATCCTCAAGCCTCCCGGCTCCTTCAGAAAAAGGCAGGTGGGGAAAAAAAATTACACGCTGACCCTTTCCAGAATCCACTGGATTTTTATTTCTCTTACAAAGGAAAGCGCTGCTGTGAGAAGGGGCAGCACACACCTTCCCTGGGTCAGGAGGGAGATGGGGAGGACAATTTTGTTGGTGGTTCCAAAGGATTTAGTCCAAGGCTGAACTCAGGAAATTAAGTACTTTGGGAAGCACTGAAACAGCAGGGAGGCCTTCAGGTGAAATGCCAGCTGTGTGATGCAGGCAGGCATTTCTTTTCAAACACAGCTGGAATAAGGAGCAAAGATAATACCTTTGTCCTTTTTGTTGGGGTTTTTTTGGTCGCTTCCCCCCCCTCCCCCCTTAACATATACTTCTTTTAGCAGTGCCTGTTACCCACTGAAGCTTTAGAAATGCTGCTGGAAATCTTAAAACCTTACACACAAAAAAATACTTCAAGGAGCATGCAGGCATGACCAACTTGCCGACATGTATCTGAAATGTAAACTCAGATTTTATTTCACAAGGTTTACATCCCAAAGTGAAGTGAGAGAATGAAGAAACGAGGTTTTCAAGGAAGAGCAAATGCAGGAAGTGGGATCCTGCTGCTCTAAGCAAAGCCAGCTGGGCCTGATCATGAGAATCACAAACCAATACCTGACAAACAGTGAGATTAATTACAAATAAAATACATGCACAACTGCATAAAATGACACCGACTCACCTTCACAGTACCCAAAAAACTAGCACAGGCAGCTCCAAGCTGAAAGTATTTTAACTGTATGTTCAGAAGGGAGAGGGAAGACTCTCAAGGGGAGATGGGAAGAGGACGAGACCAACCCTCTGCAGCAGTGGGTGTGAGGTCAGCGTTAAGAGCAGGGCAGGAAAGGCAGCATTAAGCAGGAAGAGCCCATGGGGATGCTGCCCTGCCAGGCTGTGTGACAGCCCGTTGCTGGCAATGAAAACAGCCACTCTACCAGGCAAATGCTTTAATTGATCCCTTCAGAACAAGCTGATTTTTGCACGTGTTCTGTAACGAAGCGGAAGCTGATAGAATTGGAAAAATATCAGTATCATTGAGGTATTTTCAAGTACTATGGATCAACTTCAAAAATCTGCACCACAGGAGTCACTGAAAGAAAATGTGACCCTTCGGAGTTAATTAATAATTCTGGCTTAATAAACAAGGCCAGCAGTGCCTCCCTCACCTGCTAATTAAACCCTTCCGTGAGTGAGCTGGCTCTGCAGAGCAACTGCACGGAGCAACTCTGCTCTGCAGGAGAGGCAGTGGGGCCCTGAAAACAGCTCAGCACGTTCATCAGTGCTAAATTCAGGGAAAACCCAGTAAATTGGTTTTTACTTTTTTCCCCTTGACATTTTATGTTCATACTGTATTACAGACTTCACGCATGAAGTTGTGCTTTCAGTCCACACCAACAAACAGAACTCCAGAGCTCCAGCTGGTTGGATTCTGCTGAATCCCATTCCCATTTCTCCCAGGAAGCAAACATTCATTGCATAGGGCGATTAGGAAGCTTCCTGGTTCTTGCCAGTGACTGTGCCCCACACTCACTGGGTACAGCCTGCTGAAAACATACAGTGCTGCTCCCTGTTTAGAGTAAAACAGTGTTATCCTACTCCAAGGCTCTACTGTTCCAGCTGAGCCAGACAGTGCAGGGAGCCTGGGATGAGTCCGGGGTCCTTGGCAGGACTCACCAGCCGAGGACACGACTTACCACAGTTCTACCCAGGGAAGCATCAATATGAGGTTTTCTCTACTTTTTTAGGAGCACAGAGTATTCCTGACTGTAAATGGGAGAGAAGGGGGAGAGGTGAGGATCTGGTTGTGAGAGGTCAGTTGTTTTGGAGCACGAATCCAGAAGCAGAGGGATGAGACAGTAGCAGTACCACAGCAAAGTCCAGCAAGACCATTCACTCCTTTCCCAAGGTGACATCACTTGGAAAAGCTGCTCGTAGCTGAGACAGCTCAGTCTCATGGAGGATGTGAAATGCCTTTGTGAAATGCTGGAATACAAACCAAAGCAGCCCAGCCGGGTGGCAGGAGCTGTACCTGGGCTGGGCCCACCCTGCAGTGCCCTCACTGGAGCTCACAAAGCCACAGCTGGTGTCACTGCCACGCTGGCTGGCACTCGAGCCAGAACTATTGCTGCCTGGGGAGTGCTGGCAGAGCTACACAACTGGTGGTCCTGTTCCAGCTACCCCTCGTGGGAACAGCCCCCCCGACAGGGCTGGCCCAGCGCTCTCCCACTGCCAGTCAGACCCACCCCCACCCCCCCACAGCTGCACTCGGCTGAGGCAACAAAACCTCCTGACCTGCAGGAGCTTCTACACCTCCAGCCCTCGCAGCAGGAGGAGACCCCCTAAGGACAAACGCTGGTTCTGACCCTGAGCTGAAACCCACTTATTTTCTGCTCCATTCTGACACCAAGCCAGAGAACACAGCCCCCTGGGGCAGGGTCCAGAGTTGCCTTCCTGCTCCGGCACTGCTCCAGGCTGCAGTGCAACACCATAAGGAGCACAACGGGCACACAACACAGCAGGGTCAGAACTGAGATTCCAGCCTTAGCAGTTCACCAAATCCTTTGGTGCAACTGGATTTACAGCACCAGAGACCCGAGAGGGTTGTACGCCAGCACAGCAGCGTGAGAAACACACAGGCTGAACTGGAAGCGCTGGGCAGCTCCCAGGGCTGCAGTGCCACCGCTGCTGCTGCTGGGATGGAGGGAGCAGCAGCTCAGGAGGGGCTGGCAGGGCAGGTAAGGGAGGGCTTTGATGACACAGCCCTCACAGTCAGTGATGATGGTGGAGAGTCCCTGGTTGAGGATTAGGGGTGGAAAACAGAGGATTAGGGAATGGAAAACAAAGGAGGTGTTGCAGTGGGTGTATCCCTTAAAGAGCCATTTGCAGATTAAAAAACCTCCCATGCCCTTCTCTCTGAGCACCTTTCTCTCATCACCTGCAGCAGCCTGAGGAAATTCCATTTTCCAGTGCATTTACCCAGCACAAACAGGACAAATGCCAGGGCAATATAAGGATATCACCTGATGTGAGGAGAGGGGGAAAAAAATGGAGCTTTGTTCAGTCACTCAGACATGGGAATTTTCCTATTTTGTTCTGCCTCATTTTTGCACAACTTTTGTGTGTGTTTCACATTTCATGAAGCTTCCCAACACCTGGATGCTGATGGGGAGTGGTTCTGAAGTGACCAAACTCTGTATCTTCTCCAGCTGGACAAGAGATTGTTAGAACCACGGAGGGCTAAGCTGCTTTTAAGGAAAGGGAAGAACTGGCCTTAACTATTTACAAGAAAAGTGACTGAATAAAAGTTACTTGGAAACGTTTAAAACTGTTTCCAAATCTGAGCTGGGTAGCTGTCTTTTAAAGACACCTGGTTTAATAATTACTAGAAGCCAAGCCCTGATTTTCCACAGTGCCTGCTGAGCAGTGCAGCAGGGAGCAGGCAGGGCTGCTGCCTGCAGAGCCCACGGGCAGCTCTGCTGCTGCCTGGCACAGAAACAGCTCCCAGAAGGACAGGGCTGTAACCAGAACCAAACCCAGAAGAAGGACACAGCAACCTGATCAGAAAACTCCTGTAAACCCACACAGCTCTGGGTTGTCAGCAGATGATCTTCCTGGTTTCATATATGAGGAATTTTGAGCTTTTAAAGGCACAAATAGCACCTCCGTTGGTGCTGAATTCCTGCACTTTCCGTGTTCAGTTGCCATTGTCCTCTCAAACTCTCCCTCCAGAGCACACTTCACCAGAAAGGAGGTGATTAATTCTGCTGCATCTTTCATCACACACAGGTTGAGGTCCAACACGATTTACAGCAGGAATGCAGGTTTAGACTGAGAGGAAAAGCAGTTCCAGCACTCGCCAGCTGTTTGGTGAGAGAACTGCCCCACAGAGGGGGCTGAGGCAGGAACATTCTGAGTGTTCAGGACCACTCTGAGGAGACAGACAAACCCCCACCGAGCCTGGAACCAAATTCAGCAGTAAGACATTCCAGAGAGATCACTGCCTGCTCTACACAGAACTGCAGAGAGGCTGGTGACACCTGCCCCAGGGCAAGGGGCAGAAAGTCCCTGCCAGGCTCTCCCATCTCCCAGACACATTCCCACTGGTAGCAACAGCAGAGCAAACAGAGGGAAGAAAGGATTTAGGCAAAGCCTTTGTCACCACACTCACTTATCAGGTAGTTTCTCCTGACAAGCACAACTGCCCCTTTAGTCACTGTCAAAACAAATGGGCTGATAAAAAAACTGGATAGAAAATGGTACTAAATGATCTTAAAGGCAGTACACCAATACTTTAAGCATGCATCTAATTCAGACACAAGCGATGGAGCTGCCAGGGCTGAATCATGCAGATAAAAAAAGACTCAGGTGTAGAAAAATGCATATAATCCAGCCAAAGTCTCGGTTCCATTTCCCAGAGCAAAACCAGGGATACATCCCTTTGACTGCAAATGGAGCAAAATGTAAAAGAAACCTGGTCACCTCTTAGTGCTGAAACTCCTGAATCCATCAGTCAGTGCACTGGCTTGGGAAGAAGTCTGAAAAATTCCATTTATCAGTTGTCTCTTCAGCATTTTGGAATTCAACCCACCTTTGCGGAGTGTAAACTGCAAGCACCGGTGTTGGAGCTAAACTTTCTGTGCATGTTTCCAGCTCCTGTTTTGAATTCACACCTTCCTTTCTGACCCCATAAACACACAAATTTCCATCAAACACAAACGAGACATTTTAGCCCTGGGAATTAAATGCAAATGGGATTGTCTGAAGTTCCTGTCTGCATTATAGGTGCCTGCAAGTAGGACTGGCCAAAGAGCACTATAACCCAAACTCTAAGACAGTAACACCCTCCTAAAAAAAGTTTTAAAAAAAATCTATGGCCACAATATTCTTGAATCTTGATACTGGCAACGTGACTATTTTATTTTCATTCACAGCTGTACATGTCTATGTGCATGTTCAGCACTTTTTCTTTCAACACACTTACATCCAACCACCAATTTAGTGCCAGATTTAACTGGGTCTGTCTGACTCAGAACTTCAAACACAGTAGAAAATGCCACCTGTCAGAGAAGGTTGGAGAGTCAGTCTCAAAATAAATAACCATCCCCAAGAATATTATGGCTTGGTAGAATTTCAAGAACTCGAGTCCCTGATGTTTGCAGAAAGAAAAGGCCTTTGGAAATGCACTCGCATCAACATTTTCACCTTTTTTGAATAAAAAATATATAGTATTTATAAAATAAAGATAGCAGGCCAAAGAAGATTGGCCACAATCACTCTACAAAACTGTTCTGTTAACTCTGTAACTTAAACTCATAAAGCCTTGGGCCATATGGACAGAGGGATATCTGGAGAAGCACTCTCGAATGCAGACTCCAATCAGATGATACTCCAGGATGTTTTCCCCATCTTGAAGATCCACTTGTTTTCTGCCCCTCAAAACTGAAGTCCATGTCAAGAGAAGGGGTTGGCTCCTGAGAGGGAAGCTGAAGTTTAAAGAAATAAAAACGTGCAACTATAACACTGCTGTGATGAGCACCAACGGCTGATCTGAACTCTGAGTGTTTTAAAGACATGAAGGACAACAAGGAAAAATGTGGTTTTCCCACCCCAGAAGAATGGCAGAATTCAGTCCTCACTATTGAGAGAAAAACACTTTGGGGGTTTTCTTAGTAGAAGAAAATGGACTGGCACCCACAATATGCCAGAAGCCCATGGATAAAAGTCTGGAGGTGCCCTGTTTGTGTGCAGAGCCAGGTGGATGGCAGTGCTTTGCCATACAATAGTTATTACACCCGTGGAAAACAGAGGGACAAACTCCACCTGCCTATTCCACCTTCTGCAGGTGGGACAGCAGGTTCCCACTCCTTGGATCTCAGTCTGTTACACTCCTCTAGGAAAACCTTTCCTGGAGCCTGGAGAGGACACAGCCTTCAGCTCACTGTGTGTGTGCCCCTGTTCCCAAAACCAGAACACGCTCCCAGACCAGGGAACACTCTGGGAGCTGCATCTGCCCCGCGGTGTCATCTGTCCTCGTAGCCGTGTTTCTCCAGGGCGGAAAAAACACACATCAGAAAGTAGCAGCAGATGTGACATTCCAAGTCACCTCCATTTATTCCCAGCTGCAACGTGGCTGCTCCCAACTTCAGTTAAGGCTGCACCTGCACCTTCCTACACCTTCCATGAATCTCTGCACAGACTTCCCGCTTTGGAATTGTACAAGGCAGCGCAAGAGCCACCCCTGCCACATTTTCCAGGGCAGCTGCAGGGTTTGTGTCCTCCCCTACACACAGTGCTGGTGGCTCTGGTGTTACTTGTGCCAACACCCAGCCCAGGGCTCCTGAGAGCCACCATTTCCTTTTGGGTTCCTTGGAGAAGGGATTTCTGGACAAGCTGGAGAATATTGGTGAAACCACAGCATGCCCAGCTGCACCCCCAGTGTTCTGTCTGAGCACCCATGGGTGTCACTGCTGCAGCCAAGCCATGGCCAACACCACCTCCCCAGCTCCCTGCAGAGTGTGGATCTGAGGGAAATGAGAAAACAAACACCAACCTTTGTGATCAAGCTTTATCCAGCTGTGTTTTCACACTGCTATGTCTCCCTTTCTATGGCAAGGGCTGAGGGTTCACCAGAATCTGTGCAATGAGAAACAAAGCAGTCAGAGGTCAGGAAATCTGGTTCTCTCACTGAGAGTACATTTTTCACTAAGTATGGGAGTGTGCTTTTCATTCCAAATGAAAACAACCACTTGTCAGAGACAACTGAACAGCTGTTTTCAAACTGAGATTACTCTGTTATTTGCTTTATTTATTTCATAACCATGCCACACACTTTAAAGCCAAAAAGACAAATAAAGATCCTTCAGTTTTAATGTAACATTTCAGGTCTTTCTGATTAATCAATTATACTGGTTTACTTCCATTGTTTCAGAGGGAATTTGAATATTTCACCTGGAAGGGACCCATAACCATCATCTAATCTAACTGCCCATAACTGTCAGCTATTGTATAAGTACTACAAATTGTGGGACTTCTATAAGCTCCAGATCATATTCTGGGGGCAGATCTAGCCAAAAACCATCTCACTGTCAAAAGTCTTCACATGTAAGAGTTAATTATTTATTCAGAGAAGCTGTACTTTGTAGAAGTTGGAAGTTCTGACTCATTCCCAAAGGACTTGTCTTAAGCATAAAAAAAAATTTCACAGGGATGCCACAGTTTGTTACTATTAAAGCCAATTTTGTTATTTTTAAAACCATTTTCTGAACCCTCAAACACGGGGACTGGGGCCTCTGACACGAATCCTGATATTCCAATCCCTTCTGTACTCCCCAAGGACCACGGCTTGCAGGCAAAGAGCCAAGGGGGGAAAGGGTGAAGTTCTAACCCAGAAATGTAAAATCATTAAACACATTTTGGATCCATCTCACAAAAACCATCAGAGAATGTAAACACATACAAATTCTGTTTTATAATAGGATGTCCATAGCAGAAAAGGTATCTCTGAATTTCAGAAACTCCTCAAATGTATTGTACAAACACACCAGCTCACCTAGAGCTGCTCCCAGTATATCCATTTCTTCTGCGGAGATCAGCACATCAAATCAAGCACCGCATGAACAGCTTTACTCTTGTAATAAAGCTGGCCAAAGTACAAAGGAGTTTCTTAGATGTATCCCTGCACTCAGGTGTTTGCACACCCACGTTCACACACTCTCAGTTTAAAAAGATCTTAGTATTCTCCTTGTTTATGTCCCAAACACTTGCACTGCATACAGCAACATTTACAGGTAAATAGACTCAGTCTGTGGCAATTTCAGTTTCTCTCTCCAACTTGTAACACCCTCTCAGTTCGCTCACTTGCAAGTAGAAAGCTACTAGAAAAATAAAGAAGTTAACTCCAAAGTAGGTCTTATTTTCAGTCTGTGCTCATTAGTCAAGGCAGAGCTGCCCCGGGACTTTGCCAACACCATTTTTATTTGATTAGATCTTAGACTTCATCTATTAGACACTGTAGGTCAAGACACAAATAATTTCCTTACTCTGAGGTTCCTCATCTATTCCATCCTCTTCCCACTGCTCCTCATTTGCCAGGAGAGGGTTCCGAGCTTCACATGACATTCTCATTGGGAAAAAATGTCCATCCCCCTGGCTGCATGGAAAAGGCAGAGACACTGGAAAGAGCAGCAGGTGACTCCAAAGGAGGACAATTTCAACACATTTTATCTGCAAACAAAGTTTTCTGCTGCTCATATTTCCCACGTTTACTTAAAATTATCTTTAAGCTTTGAAAAGCCCCATGTTTTCTTTTCATGGCAATCAGATGCCAAGTGTTACCAGAGAGCAGTTTTGGTCCTCAATTTCTTCAAGCTCACTGGAGAACAGAAGTTCAAATCTAGAACCTGGAATTATCTATTTTTTAGCAGAACTTAAATGTGCTAACTCGATCAAGTCATTTGGATACAGAAAAAAACCCCAGCCCAAACAGAAAAAATTAACTGATGGGCAGCTGGAAGTGAGGGGGGAAGTAAGGAAAACATTTAGGAAATAGGTGTAATTAAGACCATAGGTGTAAATTTTATCAGTTGACACCACAGATTATCAGGGCAGAAATCACACATCTGGGTTTGAGTGACACCCAAGAGAAAACAGCCTCAGTCTCAGTGAGATGTTATTGAGAGACACATAAACCCCCCCTTTCCTGTGACCTAAAACTATGCACAAAATGGGCAAAATTGTAATTGTACCACTTCTAGCACTGCCTTGATTATCACTTACCTAGAGGCAATAGGCAGCAACCAGAGCTTTTTTTCTTCTCCAAACACTTGCTGGAGATTCTTTACAAAGCCAAGATTGAATCCATTTTTGTCTGGGCCATTTTGAAACACTGGAGCTGAGAAAGCCTCTGCACACACATGCAATTTCAGTGAAAAAAAAATGAAAATCAATGCCAGACTCTTTGAATCAGGACTGTGCATGTTGTGGCCATCTAAACATGATGTGATTTAACAAATTATATAGATACAAAGCTTGAAAATAATTGAAAGCCTTTTCCATTTTGCAAAGCCTGCACAGACTTTCCAACTGAAGGCAGGAATTTGGTCATGCAACTACTATTTGAAAGGACAAATTTCTGCAGCATTGTGCCAAGATCTTAAATATTTCTCCCCTCATAAGCCAGCAGGAATGCACAGAAACAGAACAAGTGCCTTTTTTGTTTTCTTTTTCAGTTCTTACAGCACCTTTGGTGTCTCT
This sequence comes from Acropternis orthonyx, assembly GCA_035583155.1. NCBI lineage: Eukaryota > Metazoa > Chordata > Aves > Passeriformes > Rhinocryptidae > Acropternis > Acropternis orthonyx. Next base: position 18,503,411 of record JAWWEU010000138.1, on the reverse strand, counting down.
TACTAAAAGAAGAGAGACGAAATAGCTTTACCTAAAGTGGATCTGTTTCTGCTAACAAGCCAGCAGTGGTACCCAAACAGAAACATGAGGCTTACGAAGAACATGATTGCCACGAAGAGAAGGAAAAGGATGTGAAATTTGGAACGTCCATTAGTCAGTTCACCCTGGAGAGAAAAGCAACACAGAACAAGTGACACGAAAAAATTAAAGCTGGAAATTCTTTGTTCTTAAAGAAAGAGAGCTTCTGAAACTCCCATTGGGAGTTCTCAAACTTATATAGGCAAAAGTCAACCTTACTATAAAAAGCAAGGCAAGACAAAGAAATGATGTGGTTCATTTCCCCTCCTGTACCCACAGTACAACTCTTTATGTGCATCAGAGGGAGCACAATCACAGCTTCCCCCCTGGGCACCAGGAACACACCCTGTGCCCCGGGGAAACGAGCAGGCAGGAGCTCCTGAAGCCCTCTATGTTCTGCTGAGTTTCCTGTGCATACATTAAAATTCTGTACCTCTTACAAGATGAGGCAAGGCAGGAGAACCTGGCCTGCACACCTGCAGCTATTGGGTGTGTTAGAACTGAGCAGAGAGGGGCTGGGAAAGTTTCAAAGCCAAGTGGGACCTTACAAGAGGAGGAGACACTCATGTCCTTCCACAGCAGAGGAGTCAGGTGCCAGAGGGGCCCAGCAGCACACACAGGCAGGCTCTGGGCACCTCCAGGGAACAAAGGTACTTCCCGGCCTTTGCTCATCCCATGGGAAGTGCCACAGGAACTGCTCAGGGCTGGGCCTGGCTGAGCGTGAGGAACAATGAATGCCCAGCAGAGTTAAACCCAAACAGAATTAGCAGCAGAGGGGACACAGGCAGAGGCCAAGGGCCTGTCTCCTCTGCAGCTGCCAGCTGGCATTGCTGCAATCCAGTGACCATCCGTAACTGAATGGAAAGGGCTACTTCACTTCAGTCCATACTTGAACAGAGAAAGGAGTCCTATGGGGATCACAAAGTGAACAAGGGGTTTCGACTTCTTTTTCCTCTTTTCAGTAAATATTTACAAATCAATGCCAGGATTGTTACATGTCAAATCCAAACATTCTGAGAGACAGGCATGCAAACACAAGAACAGGAAAAGGATATAACCTCTTTCCCAGAAGCTAATCTACACTTTGGAATTCCTGACATCTACTTGCTTCTTGCTTTGCGCATTTTGGATATACAGTGGGAGTTTTGGACTCAAAGAGGGCCCAAGAAAATAACTCACAGGAGAAATGCAGCCCCTCCACTTGACTGAGAGTGAAAAAGCAACAAGAGCGACTAAACCCCACAAGACAAAAAAGAACCAGATTTCACAACTTACTGTCCAATACTTAATGAAATACTTGAAGACTG
>JAWWEU010000138.1:18444093-18491921 GCA_035583155.1 Acropternis orthonyx | reverse complement strand
GGGAGTAAAGAACTCCTCTCTGCCTTACCCAGACAGTGCTGTCTTGGAAAGTTTTTCCATAGAACTTCAGGCAACAATATATTTATACACACATACATAATGAAGTATTCAAATGAATAAGTAATAAGAATCACCTAAATGTTTACTATTACTTGCTTATTTGAATACTTGAATGTGTATATATGACTATATATATACACAGACACACATAAAGGTATATAGGGGAATAAATATGTGTATTCTCTTATTACTATGGAATAACCAGGGGAAGATCAGATTCCAGACAACCTGTGGAACAAAAGGAATGTCCCCCAGCAACACCCTGAGAACATGGCAACTAATGGACATAAAAGAAAACAAAAAGCCCTCCCCACTGCCCCAGCCTGCTCCACAGAATTCCCCAGGAATGCCCTCATTCCCACGCTCAGGGATGTGCTTTGAGTTAAGGCTCCAGTTAATTAACTCTGCTCTACTGCCTCTGGTGAGGAGATTAGGTTTCTCATCAGGAGAAGGACTTACCTAAAGAATGTTCTTCTGACAATCCCCCCCCCCCGCCAGTGTAATTTATGACACCTTCTGGTCACCTCTTTGTTCATCAGTTTTTCTCCCTCAGAATTTGTTCCAGAACTTCCCCTGTTGTTGGGATCACACCTGGAGCTGTGCTGCCTCTGCCAGCTTGTCTCCAGCTTCTTGCCTACAGGCACCACATTTACCATTTTCCATTCCTGCCCAGATCCCAGAATTTAGACATTACCCACAAATCCTCAGACCACACCTGTAATTCCATATTTAATTATCTCGGTATTTCTTAGATGGAGATGATCTGCAACCTCTGGTTTTCTCAAAAAGTTTGTTCACTCATGAGGTGACATCTGCCTTAATCTCTTCTCTATCCTGCTCAGTCTATGCAGTCACTCTTCTCCTCTTCTTCAGGCTGCTAAATTCTTTTTATAACACAAACCCTGAAATTTGTGGCACTTTTGATCTTCTGTGTGTGGCCCAACTTAACCAGGTTTTGGGCAGTCCCTGCTGTAGCAGAAGTTCTTTGCAGGTAGGTGTGATAACATGTTGGCCTGAGCTGCATGTAACCCTAAACATGAAATCTCAGATTTATGTACATATATTCTTAGATATGTATATATACATATTTTTGTACATATATAAGAAAAACCTCCTTCCAGGGGATTCAGGGAGAGCATTCAGTACAGGTACACTCGAAGTTTTTAGGATTTGGGGGAGGAAGATGTAAATGCTTCCCCTCCCTCACTGCCCAGTGCTGAGAGCCAACACTGTTGCCAACACCACACTTTACATACAGTAAAAGTTAAAGGTCACCCGTGTGAGCTACACCAGTGCCTGAAGCAGCTCCCAGAGCCTCCTCTGCTGAGCCAGGGGGCATGAGCAGCACCTTGTGGTGCATTTTTCCTCTGTGTGTGTGTATGTGAAGCAGGAAGGCAGCAAAGGAATATGGGAAAAGTGAACAGAACTCAGATAAAGCTCCTGCAAATAAAATTAAGGTTTTGGTTTTTGTAATTTGTTTGTATTTTTTTGGTTTTTGTTCTATGTCCAGTTTTTCTATGTGCTCTAAGATCCACATGGATTATCTTCAAAATTCTTTAGTTTCATGGGCTTCCAGGGGAGACTTAGTCATATACACATGAGCTTATCTAAGGTAAAAGATGCCCAAATACAGCTCTTCAAAACAAAAATAAACAGGCAATCTTGAAATCTTGTGATTCTTACAATGTATTTTTTGTACTTGTGGTTCAAGTGGTAGCTCCTCATAGCTGGAGTGAGATATGACTGGGATAAGGCACTTTGTGCCCTTTTACAGGAATCAGCACTGCAGATGTTACTCACAATAAATGCTGAATTTAAAGCTGAGCTTCACCAACTGTACAAAGTAAAAGATGCCCTCTCTGGGTGTGCAGCCTCACTGGGCTCTCCAGCAACTACAACAGTTGCAAGTAAGGCATGGGATTATCCTAAATAACATCCATATCTCTCAATTTCATCCTGACCAGGAGCAGTTTCCTCCTAAGACACATCTCACCCCGCTGTTCAAACAGAGACTCAAACTTCTGCAGAGCTCCAGAAGCTGTGATTGCATCCACAGTGTAGCTACACTGTTCCAAACTGCTCTCACAGACTGTAGAGAAAACCCCACATACCAGCAGGTGAGGGTAATTTAAACAGGGCTCATCTTGGTTTTTCCTTAAAAAACAACTTTTTGGGTACTCAGAGAAAGGGAGGTGGTGGCGATTCACCAGCGGCAGAGGCTCTGTGGGCACCAGGGAACACACATCACCAAGAGCTGTAGTCTGAGGACTAGAGCAAAGCTGACACCAGCTAAGATGGCTTTGTCATTGGTCCAAAACCCAACAAAAATAAATCAAGAAACAATATAGATCAAGACACAAATGCCAGTTTTTACAACAGTTTGTCTATTGCAGAAAACCCCACAGGACCACATGTACAAATTTCACTCTTTCATGTGAGAAAAAGTTTTTAAAGAAACACTGATGGTAAAAAAAGCTTTATTGTCTCATCCTGTTTAAAAAAAGCACAACTGGAAAGTGCAGTTTGTCTTTCCATTGTTGAATGTGAAACTGTGCCCAGACTACAATATGAATTTCGAAATTATATTCTAATCCAGAAAACCAAAGTTGCACAAGTTACTTCCCCACTGTTCGCTTCCAGATCTTGCTTGAGCTTGTAATACAAGCAAGCCCTGAGGGTGTGAGGAAAGCTACAACCCATCACAGACAGCAATGAGCCAAACCTTGTGCACATCCAACTTTTCAAACTACTTCTAAGCCAGTGCATGTAAAATAAAGGTGTAATTTTCTTGTTGTTGTTGTTGTTGTCAAACATAATTGTATCTGGATAGGTTACATATGGTTTTGCTTATCAGTGACAGAGAGATCCAAGAAGATTTGATAAGCCAGGAGCTAAAAAGGGAACTAAAACCAATCCCAACCAGCTTCTGAGCTCCTTCTGATCTAAAAAACCTTGTGAGCCTAAAGGCTGGACCATTTTTCCCCTTTTTCGTCGGAAAACACAGCAACACTCCCTACCTGAGTCCTATCTTGAACTGTCACATACTGTACTTGTAGGCAAGGAGACATATCTAATCTAAAATGCTAAATCTAATCATATCAGATTTGGGCTTTCTGTCAAAAATACACGTGCAGAGGAATCAGGCAAAGCTTTTTCAGAAACATGGAAATTCAGCAGCTGGTTGCAGAGTTCCAAAGAGAGCTGGGTCCAGAGCCTGGGCTCTCAGAGATCTGTAACTGTGAGCTGGTGTCTCGGCTGTCACCCAGAGTGTCATGTGCGGTCACAGCTCACGCACAGCTTTTCCTGTAGCTGGAGTTATCTGTAGCCTTCAGGGTCAGCTTCAAACAGGCTGGAACTCTGTTTGGTTGCTCTTGGATCACTGATCTGAAAGGGCTGATGGGCCAAAGAGTCAGGATTAGGGGATATTTTGAAAGAGAAAAAGTAGGTGCATCTTCAGACTTCCCAAGAGATCCGACCATTTTTACTGCTGGTTTCAGAGACAGTCATACTTGTACAGAAGCTTTCCCTTCTCTTCCCCATTTTTCCAGCCAAGTGCTGGGAGATGGTGAAAGTGCAGCGAGGACTGCGTGGTACTGACCCTCAAGCCAGCTGTGTTTTGGTTACACACAGCAAAAACTCCCCACTCCTTGGGATAAGCTGCCACATTTACACATTAACACCTTCCCAGAAAAGCCAGAAAAAGCTATTTTTGCTGTTTTCAGCAGGACTTTGCAGCTCTGTACTGGGACTCCTGCATTTCACGTGAGTTGTGCACACATAACACGGGTTAGTCCAATACATTTGTCCAATAACCTGGACACAACATCACAAGTCTACCTTGCAGTGGGTAAAGTAAATCAAGGAAACTGCTACAACATATACTCATGTAAATCAGCAGAGCTCCCACAAAGTGAACAGAGTTGTGTTTGAACACAACTCTACAGCTCTGGGAGAAAGTTAGATTTAGACAGTTATCCCCCCCCGGTAACATTAAACCAAGGTGGATTGCCTTTCCCCCCATAGGTTTCCCAGCTTGTCTAGTCCGACTGGGCAGTGCCAGCCCTGCCAGGCTGCACGCACGGTGTCCTTGCCTTCGGTCATCACCTGCACCCTGCTCACTCAGATTCCTCCTCCACCCCCCATTCCCACTCTAACGTTTTATCATAACTTCATGCCGGGCACACGGGCGGGATGCACGGAGCGCGTGGCAAGGTCTGACAGCACAGACTGCAATCCGAACCGCCCGAAACGGCACAGAGCTGTCCGTGGCCCCTTGCGGCAGGACCGGGGGGCGGCTGTTGCACGGCCGGGGGGCGGCGAGCGCGGCTGGCACCGTTAGGGGGTGCTGGAGTTCCGCGCAATCCCAGCGCACCGCCCGGCCCCGCCGCCGCTCCTGCCCCGCAGGGACAGCACGGTCCCGAGGCCAGCACAGCGGCCCGAAAAGAGGAATCTGGGGATGAAAAGTCGTAATTCGGTTTTGTCTCATGTACAGCCTTGCCCAAATATAGGTTGAAATATTTCCTCCTAACTGTGGTCTTCACAGACTCCACCGAGATTCAAATCTGATCAGATACACTTTTAATACACATTTAGGTAAAAAGTCTCCTGAAATACCTTAAACGCAACATTTTCTATTTTCTGAATCCTTCGTTTTGCACCCTAAATAACATCCAGTAGATAGATATCTTTGCATATACTCTAAAGACAAAATATTAAAACTAATGCCATTCTAAATACCTACAACACGCCTGCCTTCCCCATCCCTCGCTTCTCTTGCAATCACCAGGTGAGCCCTGAACTTCTGTCACAGATATTTGCTATTTGACACTGAAATAACCACACCAGTGGCAGTAACTGAGCCTACTGACCTAACGGGGCCCTCCTCACACAGTGCCTTTGGAGAAGGATAGATGGAGAGTAAAACACACAACACCCAAGGAGATGCTTCTGTGTTGTCCCAAATCCCTTGTCTTTTCAGCAAACGGAGTGCTTGTCCCACATGGCTCCCTGGAGGGAAGGGATGGGATGGACGCTGGGCCAAACCACTGTTGCAACAGTGGTTAAAGCAATCCCAGAAGCTCTTGGGTTGGAAAAGGCCCTTGAGGCCCTGGAGTCCCACCAGCCCCAGGTGCTGTGTGTGCTGCTGCTCCTGGGGGGTCACACAGCCCCCTGCCAGGGCCAGGTGTGCCCCAGAGCGCTCACAGCACGGAACGTTTCAGGAGGGGGACACAAGGAGGAGAAAACGCTGCTTTCCAGTGCATTTCTCTAACACAAACCAGAAGCACTTCCCAAGCCAGGAGGCTCCAGCAGCCCAGAGTCCTGCTGCACACCCGGAATATTCTCCGGAGTTTTCCCAGGAGCATCCCATGGCCTGTTCTAGTGGATCCCACAGGTCCTGGCTGGCACCCTGACACGCAGGCAGGGGTGGGAATGGTGTCTGCTGGAACAGATCTCTGACAGAAGTATGGTCTTTTTGACCCAGTTCTCCAGTGGATCCAGTTCTCACCCTGCAGCAGGATCCAGAGTTTCTGCTTTCTGAAATAGCTGCATTCTGTGATTAGTTCTTTTTAAATCTGTGCCTTTTGCAAACACTCTCAGCATGTTTTTTTCTACCACACTGCTGAGCTTTGAAAGCAGATAAACACACTTCCAGCCAATTAATTATTTCCTTATCATTTCAAACAACATATTGTGGAGCTTGGAGGCTTCTGACCATGATGAAGCTTCAACAAAGCTCTTTTCTTTTTTTTTAAATTTAAGCCTATACCATTTTTCAAGGATGAGATACACACAGCTCTGTGATTTCTTAAAGTTGTGTTTTAAGCCATAAAAATATGCAGTCTCAGAGAAGCACAGAAGAGAGTGACATTTTTGCAATCTCACCAGATTTTTATTTATTTTTTACAAATCAATTTTCCTGATTTTCTTTGTACCTGGTGGCCATGGTTTCAGAGTGGAACAGCAGTGCTGAGTGCAGCCGGGCAGCATATGCCACGTGTAATTTTTTAATTTCCTGGCAGTAGCAATTCTTACAGGCACAATAGCAGGTTTGTTTATTTTTTGTTCTTCATCAGACCTTTTATTAACATTCTGTTGGATCTCCTGACTGCACCTGGTTGGGTAGTGACTGAGTATAATGGCATCTTTGCCCTGGGCTCTTGGAGACAGTGCATATGGATGGGGAAGGCAGCAGATAATATGGATGCAAATTTCAAATTACTGGATTTACCCCTGAGGCACTGGAGGAGGACAAATCTCAAGGAAATTGGGAGAACAACACTGTGCTTTTAGTTCCTACTCAAGGTATAGACTGAAAACACTGCTCATGGTCCTTGCAGGATTTTCCTTTGCAAAATAACGGGCCATGAATGTATTTCAGTGAGGAGAATCTGTGCTCTGGTGTTGAAAGCTCAGTGCAGGGGCAGAGCACCAAGTGCACTGTTCACGGGGCAGTGCCTGAAGCAGAGCCTGTGCGGGGTCAAGACCCCAGAAATCCAATAGGATGGTCCTTCTGATGAGCCCCATTAACGATCCCTGGCACAGAACACCCTCCTTTGGACTAATCACTGCGAGGAGCCTCCTTAATGAGCTACAGGGGGGCATTTTCGGCATTCAAGTCAAGTTCTCTTGCCTACAGAACCACTCACATGGAAAAAGCATCTGTCTTCTTCTATTTATGTACTTCTGTCTCTCTTCTGGAGTTTTCTTTTTGCTTTTACAGTTTTGCCCTGATAAACCGCAGAGAACAGACCTGGTGTGTCCCCAGCAGTTCAGCCTCTGAAAGTGAAACACCAGCTGAAGGTTCTGGGACGATTTATCAGGTTTTGCATTTCCTAAGGCAGAGTCTCCCCTACAGCAGCATTCCTGTACCCTCTGCCCCACACCCTGCACTGCATTCAAACACAGGAGAAATACCAGTGCTGCAGAAGCCTCTCGAACACACTGCTACTCCTCCTCAAACTGCCAGGAGTGGCTTTGGAAGAAAAACCAGCTTCATTTTTAAGCATGTTTTAAAATCAACGCCATCATTATCCACGGCAATGATTTTTCTCTACTCCTTTTTTTTAGAGTCGTACCCCTCTCCTGGAGGATGCTCCGGTCTCATTTACATCTGAGGTTTCCTCCAGGCTTCAGAACCTTCACCAGTCTGGTAATAACTTTGAAAACAGAATTAATGAAGTTGGATTGCTAGAATGAATTCCACAATACCCTGGGAAGTCTGATATTTGTAATCAGCTATGAAGCTGTTGCTAGGACACTGGAACTGTTGATTTATTGGAAAAAAAGGTCTATTAAAATATTTGCCTATCTAAAGCTACAAATCCAAGATATAAGAAGTTTTGGTCCTATGAACAACTTTTTAGTGCTTTCCTATGTAACATATTAACTCCTGACTCAGAAAACATATGGAAAATCCCACAAGAATCTATTACAATATCTGTATCTTCCTAAAAAGAAACACATTATAGCGGATGAATGTTCACTTCCATGACCTTTTCCTCTGTTGGGCTGTCAGAGCTGCATGGCCACAGCACTGCACACACAGAAGACAATTAACATCTATTAAGTATCTCAGATTTAGTTTGCACATCTGACAGTAACAGATCATGCTCTATAGCATAAAAGTATCAAAATATAAAAGACTTGGTGATGAAACTTGCACCACCTCAACTAGAACAGCTGGACCGAATTTCAGGTTTTACCCTCAGGTTCTTTTTCTCAGTTTCCTACCTGTGGCCCCCTGGAAAACACTGAGTAGTTCCACTCCCTCTCCAGAGCTCAACTTCAATTACTTTCAGAAAGTTTTCTCATCCTTAATTGTCATTTATCCAAGTTATAATTATTTAATCCTTTAATCTCTTGTCAATCATGACAGTCCTCCCCACCGCTTTTCTTTTCATAATGTTCAAGCAGCCCAGCAGTGACAGACACACCCAGCAGGATTGTGATGCACACAGGGAATCTTGTTCCAGTGAGAAGCATCGAGAGATGTCTCTCCTCAACTGTCCTCAACAGGCTCCGCATTGCTCTCTCCATGGTATTCTAATGGACAAAAATGTTAATTTTACTACATTTTAGAGGTAATGTCCATTTTTTTCATTATTATTTTGCCTTCAACTCCAATACATTTGCTTTGCTTTCATTATCTGGTAGATACTTGAGGATGGAGAAGCTGGGGGTGTGGAGAAGTCCATAACTGATGAGGTGTAACTAAAGCAATCAGAAGAAAAGACCATGTTATCCACAGCACTTTATTCCTAAACTTATTTCACCTGCCAAAATGTTGGTGAAAGTCTGGTCATGCAGCAAGTGATTTCCAAAATCATGATTCAATTCTTCACCTCTGTTTCACCATCACTTTTCTCCATGTTGATATTCCATTAATCAGATAGTAAAGAAGATTTGGTGAGTATTGTGTAATTCAAACTGTTCTCTATTCCTGGCATAGACTACTTCTCTCTTCTGGCCTGGCATGTGATTTTGTCTCCAGTTTCACCTCTGAGTAACAGCAAATTCTGTTCACTGGGACACCACGGAGTCAAACAGGGATGAATGTTTTGTTCACCTTGTTATGAATGGCCAATAAATCCATTTCACATAAAACTAACACACTTTAAAATACCTGGGATTGTGGCTTTTAGTCTTCAATGTACAAAAAAAAAAAAAAATAAAATTACAGTGTATTGAATGCTGCTGGTTAAACCCACCCTTGACAAGCCACGTCCCTTCTCTCTTACCAAGCTCCAGCTCTTCTGGATTGTGACTGCGAGGGACGGGACGGGTGTTGGGAATTAGAGCTGATGACCCTGAGAAAAATGCAATTTATTGTCAATTGTCCATTCTAATCTGTGGGAAAAACAAAATACTTTTCTTGTAATACTGTGTGAAAAACAAGTTTTGGCCCCAAATGTTCGGAACATGATATAAGCACTGGATTCGCTCTCCCCTTGTACTGCCGATGAGCCCCAAGAGCTCTCAGGAATATTGGCAGCCTGGAGGAGGTAGGATTTTGCCAGCTTTTTCCTGCTAAATTGTAGTCAGTGTTTTTAACATAGTGATACATAACAACGCCCTTGATGCTATTCCTTGGAACTTGGTGCTGCAATTCTGTTTCAGCTCTCCCAGGCCGTGGATCAGCTGGAGATGCTGCTGCCAGAACATCCTTAACGCATTTGCTGGTAGAGCCCAGGAAGGGGGAGCTCTGCAGTTCAAACAGCTGCACTTCAACTGGAGCAGAGGAAGGGAAGGAATTTTTGCACTTCCCAGTTTTATTCCCTTTTGTTCCACATCCATCAGTGAGATTTGCATTTAAATGTATCATTGAAGTCAACCTACTTCTAAAATTCCTATAAAACCAAGCTCTGGCTACACTGAGGTGTATGTAGAAGAAGAAAACCAACACACTCAGTAGACAGATCCTCCTAAGGCTTCACAGGAGGTTTTTCTGTCAGTAATTAATTCATGGCCAGATCACTATCATGCTGAGATCTGAAACGTCATTTTCAGCCTGACAGGTTTTTGCCTCTTTATCTGGACATTCTCTAAATTAACAGTCAGGTTATTTCAAGAGCAGTCCTGCGAATGAAGAAATGGGATTAAAGTGGTGATATATAACTTATTTATCACCATGGCTACATTAGTCACAACCTTTGATCTCCTTCCCAACCTCTGGTGTCCTTACCAGCCATCAGCTGTACTTTTCCAGTCTGTTCCTGGCTTCTGCAGCAGAGGACAGTTCACTTCCTCACACTTTCTGCTGGGACACCAATGTATTTTGGAATATCTGGAGAGAGCAGAGTCGGTGGCTGTCCTGCATCAGGGATGACAGCTGTGCTATTAGCACAGGGCGTGTAATTAAGTTTGTGGGATGTTAACCACTATGGAAAGAGCACAGTATCCCAGCCCAAACCTTGGCCTGAACAGGCACCTGCCTGGATCTTCGGCACGCTGAATCCCAGGTTGTATGTCTGGAGTATCACACTTCTCCTGGTCGCTGTTTTGTTCAGGGCCACAGCCCACACATGGAACATTATCATGTTTTTCACCCCTCTAGTCTGGTTGAAGTTCTTTCTCCTAACAAAACCTTTGCATCCCAAATTGAAACCATGGCTAGCACAGCCTTCTGAACCACTAATGAGATGTGGCTGTGGGAATCCTCAAGACCAGTAAGTTTGAATCTTAAAACATATTTGTGTTTATATAGAGGAAATATGAGAAAGCATATTTTGACTAATGGTATCACCCCAGAGAGAAACACACTTGTTATAAATATGTTCCATTGCAGTCGCTGGAAATCGAACAAAACTGCCATAAACAGGACTTACATCAATGTTTCTGCTTGACCTTTCTGGGAGAATAAAAGTACCTTCTGGGAACACAAAACAAATGAATTTTTTGGAAACAAAATGAGTAACACAGCCCTTCCTCTTTATAAAATGGAGCCCTGATATAGCTGCTGCTTAGTAACAGCTCCTCTGAGCGATCCATAAAACTCCAGATGTAAAGGTGCGCACGTGTGCGGCTCCACTCCAGGCTCTGCTCAGAGCTCAGAAACACTCGTGCTGAGGGGACAAGGATTTGAGATTTTAGATGAACAGCATTGCCAAAATGAGAACCATACCCTCCCAGCCACGGAGGAGCTGTGCAATCACCTCCCCTGACACTGTTTCTGCTGGGGGATGCATTGGAACTGTTTCATCCCATCTCCTGGTGCTTCCCAACACCAGCTGGTTCTCTGCTGCACTTTCCCTTTAGGAGAAAGATCCTGACTGGCACTGAAAACCTGCTAAAAGCAGTGTGCTAAAAACCCACAGGTTGTGAGGACATTTTTAACCTACAAAAATACTACCAGCACCACTAAAGTTGAGTGTATTTAATAGGACCAGACAGGTACCAAGACAGTGTAAATAATAGCCAGTGCTTCTGCCCATAATTAAATATTGTAGATAAATGTAAATGCAGAACTGAACAAGCACTAAGAAAATTGCACTTTTCCCCTTCAGGCATTATTCCAAATGACCTGTGAAATTGAATTATCACTATCCACAGAATCACACAATACCCTGGGCTGGAAGGGATCTACAAGGACTGAGTCCAACCCTGGGATCCAAATTAAAGTACTTCATATTATCTTATAAAAATAGCTAAGAAGACTGTTTAGTACTGCTACTAAACCCAGGGGGTTTTATACACTCCTAGTAGCAGATGAAGAATGTTCACCTAAGAAATACTTTTGTATTAGCCTAAAATTGCAACAAAGCTCCCAGAAACACCCTCATCTCTGTAGCCGGTGGCTGCTGGAGCAGTTTGGTCCCTTCCTCAGCTCCTCAAATCAGTGAAATAAGATACAGGAATTGTTTTTTGCAACAAACAATCCCTCATATAGTTTCTTTTAAAGAAGGAAAATAATGTAAAGCCCGTTAGATTTCTGATGCGTTTATTACCCGACAACCACAAAAAAAGATAACATTAAGATCACCATGTTTGCCTTGTAGAACCTGATAAAGCAAAGCGAGCAGCTGCCAGCCCCACTCCCAGCCCACCCTGAGCAGGTTTGGCAGGGGGGGTTTGAAGCCAGCCTAGAGCCTGCCAGCCAAGACAGCCCCACTGCGGGTCCGCCTTGGCTCTTCTTCGGTGCCCGCTGCCAACCGGCTGTGCCAGCCTGGCAGAGCCGAGAGCCTTTGCTTAACCCTCTGCCACAGCCAGGCTCACTCTCGCCACTGCCACGGCAAACCCCGTCTTTATACAAGTCACGGGCTGGGCAGTGCGGGTTTACAGCAGCATTTGTGCCGCCCCAGCGAGTACACACCAAAGCCATCAATAGATAGAGTTATTCCTGCTCACCCCATCCTACAGCTCCCCTCTCCTTCCTCTCTCTCCACATCCACATGTTAAAGTTAAGTGGGTCTTAGCAGGTCCGTAAGTGGGATGTACCCAAGTGTTTCCAATTTACCCTCAGTGAACTTGAATGAAAAACACTGGAAAATGAAATTCTGGGTGAAATCTTACAGCATTGCTGCAGCATATGGAGCTCATTTCAAATAGCACTTTGATAATGTCATGATCTGCTACAAAGTGTTCACCTTATACCACAGATATTATAAACTCAGTTGCCTCACTCGGTGTATGTTCATCTTATGATCCATAAGAAAGCTATTTAGTGGATTGTGAAATATGAACTTTGGCCAGAGCTAATTTAGGAGAGGTTGTTACACCATGGATGGTGCAGCTTGTTTCTTCTGTGAATTTCATATTATTCAAGTGTTCACAGCCAGTAAATTCACATCTAATACACTGCGAAAGTTATCAGATGAAGCACAGCCCATTGTAATCCCCACATGAGGTAAATAACTGATAAAATAATTAATTCCAACATGTGTAATAAATATTTTTGCAAACATCATCAGATAAAGGAATTGGCCTTACTAGCAACTAGCTTATTCACACAACGGAGAAAATGCAGAAATGTGTTCTAACTCCACAGGCCACAGCATTTCTCAAAGGATAAAAAAATAGGCTTAAGTGGAAACAAAAGCACATAGAGCCCACAACTCCTGGCAGGCCCATACCTTGGCACTGGGAATGCAGTGCAAGAATATGCTGAAGTTGAGGGATTTGCAGGATGTGAGACAGGCAAAAAGGCACTTGTTGTAAGGAAAGCCCTCTCAAACCATGTGGTAAATTTACACCCCACTTCTTGAGACCAGACAAGAGCCAGTGAGTCCTACCCTGAGTCCAGCTAACCTCTGGTTCTTCCAAACCCCGTCAGGCAGCGGCATTGCCCCAGGGGCTGGGCCAGCACCCAGGGCAAATGAAAACACAAGCCCAAATTTGTGCTGGGGTGGGACTGTCCCCTCTGCTCAGGGGGGGATGGGAGGGTGGCAAGGTGGCTGTTTGCAGTTTGCAGACAGGTCTCAAGAACCTCTTGAGCCCATATGCAACACAAGGGGAATATTCCCCAGGGTCTCTCCCCCTGGGGCAGTAAGATTTCAGAAGCACTGCTTCAGACCCAGAGCACTCTCAGAAACCCACTCCTTTGCAATGCACCACAATGAATTCTGCAGCTGGGTTTGTTCCAGAATTCTGTTTGCTGTGTAACTCCTGGGACATCACTTGAGGTCCCCAGTGGGATCCCTTCAGGGAGATTCCAACTAACAACACTCAGCAAACAGCAACAACCAGGAGCTTACACAGAAGTTCTGGTTTGATGCACCACAAAGGATGCTCAGGAACTCTGATAAGGATTAAACCAACTATGCAGAAGCACAGGGTGCTCCTACAGTTGTTTGGGGCTAAAGGAGCCATAAAAATCTCCACCCTGAGCAGGGATTGCTCCAAGCACTGAGGAACTCACTGAGCAGTTTAAGAGAAAGGCACCAGGTACTCTTAGAACCAGGTGAATGTGCTGACATGAGAATGAGCACGAAACTATCAGAAATCTCATTTCACCAAGTGCTGAGTCCTGGGAACTTCTGGTGTTTTTCTTGTTTTCACAATTTTCCACTCTAGTTAGAGGTAGCTGGAATAAGAATGAAGAAAGGTATTTCAAGATTTAACCCTCAGAAAATCAGCATTAAGCCTTGTACTAGGGACAACCTCATGGACCAGAGAAGGTAGAATTTGTGTTCAGGTTTTCTTCACTCCCCTTCTTTAAGGCAGCCCTCAGCAAGTCCAGGGGATTCTCAGGTATCAGCAGGAACAGCCCCTTTCCTCTGCCTCATTGCTCCTTTACTCCAGCAGCAATTCCTCTGCCTCTGAAGTCTGTCAGCTTTTCTTGCCAAAGAGAAAGGAATGACAAAAGCATTCAAAGGAAAAGAAAAACAGAGAGATCCCAAGCCTCATGTGTGACATAAAGCAAACAATTCACATGATCTTTATTTTTGTAACCCTCGTCCTCCTCTCACCCTCATGCCTGTTGTTATCACTCAGCGTGTTATTGTTATTACTTGAAATTTGTTTTTAAAAGTGCCTACCCAGTTCTGGAGGTGCCTGAATACACACTGAAAATATACAAAACACATGTCCAGCTCAGACCCTGCGTTCCCTGAGGAAGGGCTGCTATCCTCTGTAGTGCACTCTGCACACTTATGGCATGAACAAATTATGAACAATAATAATAAAGAAAAACTTGTGCCTATTTATCTGTTTGGTCTATGAAACTGATCTGTCAATGACCCCGAAAACTCTCAGTGACACACACTGTGGTGGAGTTAAAGCCAAGCTGCTCTTTCCATTAATTTTTTTCCAAATAACTTGAGTCAAAATCCCAGGGTAGGTGACACAGGGTGACCCTCCTGCTTTTGATGTGAATGGGAAAGGATTTGTCTCTTTATATCAAAGCTAGCTGGGAAGAGGAGGTGGGTGGCCATGAAAGGGAAAAGCCATGAAATTATCTCCATTGGTTTATAAGAAACAGCCATTCGATGGGATTTTGGGAGGGGGAAACCTTCTGAAAAATGTGCTGGTGTGATTCCTCTGGAGGCCAGATCGTCTGAGCCAAGCGCTCAGATCGAGGGGGGCGGGGGGGGGGCAGGAGAAGTTCTTCACTTAATTGAGAACACACTTGTTTGCAGAGTTCAGTGTCGGGAACTCCAACACTGTTTTTAAAAGACAGAGTGTTGTGTAGGTGTCGGAATTCAGAAGAGGCAAAACAAGAGCGGGTGGAAAAAGGCAGCTGGGATGATTTAAGCCTCCTGAACACCTTTAGCTGGTTCCCTTCCTGCGCCCCACCAACTGGACCTCACTCTTCCCTCTTGGCTGCAGCTGAGAGAGACAAACTCGGCTCCTCCGACCCCGTCCAGGCTGTTCCTCCTCCCGCAGCCGCCCCTGCCCACCCCCAGCCCTGGCCCTGCTGCTCCCACAGCCCCTGCCCAGGCTGGGATGGAACACAAACCCAAAGGAGATAGCCCCAAAACCCAAAAGGATAACTCTTCATTACTGGGACAAAGTTTCCCTGTGTTAGCAGGGATCTGTCAAAAGATGACCCCCAGAGAGGCTGGAGGCAATGATCATCCTCAGGTGCTGCAGAAGCTGGTTGTTGCTCTGGTGCACTGACAGTTTGTTATTCCTGTGTTTGAGATTGACAGATGAGGACAGAGGAGTCCTGCATAGCTCAAATCAGATTAAATGGACCCAATTATCACCCTTATCTGCTGGATGTCCTTTTAAATGCATTGCAAAACTGAGAGTAAGGTTTGTTGCAAGACGTGAGTCCTTTTCTCCAAGGCTATAATATTCCTAGTCCTAATCAAAAAACTATTTGACCTATGTCAAGGTAATGAACTAGGCTTCATTTTAGTTGGAAATAGCTGATTGTTAGTGAAAGCCACTTATACTGCCCAGAGTCGGCCGGTTCTAATGACCAGATACGGCTGAAGCAACTGAACCTGCACAGCAGCCACCATAGAATTCTGGGCAAAATATTCTATATAATATTTTTTTTCCTAAAATATTTGATTTTGCCCGTACCACAGTTATTCTTTCTTTACAGAAGGTAAGCTGTCTCTGTCACAGCTGACCTGGCAGCAGAGCAATGATACAGTTACTTCTGACCTAAAAAAGATCAAGAGAGACAACCAGATACTGAAGTGGTAAAGAACAAGAAAAAGACACAAGGCAGACTGTCAGGCTCAGGTTGATGTGATGTATTTTTCTTTTATCTCACCTTTTATATCTTGGCTGTCCTTAGTAACAAATGTGGTTCCTCCTTCCCATCATACAGTTTCACTGCTATTTTATCAGAGGACTTTAGCTAGAAGAGGGACAACAGGAAGGAGAACGGTCTGACTGTGAAGATAATTAGCAGAGTCTTACATAATACATTCAATGATTAAAGCTCCTGCAAGTCCCAGCTGGGGTGACCCAAGTGCTCAGTGACAGAAGGTTTTCCTTATGATAATGCTGAAGGACAAAACTGTGTCAATGTCTGTGTGTTTTAGTCTCACAGTGGGGATCCCAGCAGGTACCTGGGGCTGGCCTCTTGTCTAGTGCCTGCACCTCTTGCCACCTCAAGACGGGCAGGACATGTTGCCAGCAAACCCCACTTTCATTTAATTATTATAACAACGCTAATGTGAATCTTAAAATTCATTGGAAGAGGTTTTTTTTGCTTTATCTTAAATGCTGCTGTGAAGGAAGGGGAAATACTGGGGTACCTGGGGATATGTTACAAGTTGCTCTCACCTCATGTCATTGTGATATTTAGAAATAAAAAGCAGCATCACAAGTTTCTGACATAAATATTAATTTATCCAAATAGTGGGGTATAAGAGTTGGATTCTTTTAGTTAAATGCAACTTCTGGTATTATCTTGTGGTTGTCTTGGCCTGGACTCAAATTAGTTTTTCAAACGAAGAAATCCTCTGACTTCCAGTCCAAGAGCTGACATGTTTACCCATCTCTTGCAACCAGTAATTTATGTTTTATCAGTTTAAGGGCCAGAGTGAAAGCAAGTTCAATGATTTTCTGGGACTGAATTTAAAAGCAGGAAAATCTCACAATGTTTTTGTAGGCAGCTCAGCAATACTCAGCAGAACTGCCCGTTTCAAACAATGCATTCAAATAATCGCAAAAAACCAGGAGGAAATTGCAATTTTGCTCAGTCTGATTGCAATGGTGTTGCTGTGCTCGGGTGTAACAATAGGCAGAGGTATTGCTCTATTAGCATTTATTAAGAGGTCATCAGTATAACCAGATTGTGGAGAGATGGGTTGAAATAAAGCAACTTCATCCAAACTTGTGGTAATTCAGCTCTGAATTTTTCATCCCCTTAGGGTGAGGCTGAAGGATATGAAATCTGGATCTAGTTCTTAATTTTGTGGCTTGGTCTCTTTTCCAGTTCCTGCAGAAACATGTTCATCAAGATCTCCTGACATTTCTCTGCATTTTTTTCTTTTTCAATGATAATTTGAAGCAAGCTCTGCCCTTTCCCCCATAACATTATGCTTTTTACATCCCTGCAGCATGTAAACACTAAAAAATGCAAGCATAGCAACTCAGCAAAATACACAGAAACAAATGTTACCAGAACAGCCTTTTTCCACGATTTTATAGGAGTTCCGCAGACCTGGGACTGCACACACAAAGCAAAGCAGAAACACAGAGACCAGAGTGTTTCTGTCCTGGGTGAACAAACAGACTGTGCCTGTGGACTGAGATTTCAGTGCTGTCCCACTAATGAATCATTCTGCAACAGTGGCTCTGTGTGCAGTGCTAATTATGATGATAAGGGAAGTCAATGCCTTAGGAATGTAGGTAAAAGCTTCATAGAAATGGGTAGTTTGACTCTCAAAAAATTACCAGTCCCTTAAAAATTGCTCCAATAAAAGGAAAATGTGGACTGAAAAATAGGCTCCCTTCCAAAAGATGAAATCAAAGCCCTGATACCTTTTATCATTGTCTCATCAGAGCTAATAAAATTTCCGTAATTATCTGAGGACACTGGAGCCTTTTATCTGTGATGAGTGACACAACGTTGTGTGTCTGGAGTCAGCAAGGTAAATACAATACAGGCCTGTAACAGCATCTCAAGAAACAAAAATAAACAGAGATCCAGTTACAGATGAATACTGGCATAATCCTGAAATTGCAACTTCCCCTTCCAAGCTCTGTGTCTTCCCAGCCTCCAAACCCACGACTGAGCCGCCTGTTTTCCTGTGCTGTAATGGCCCAACCTTTAGCCACTTTAGCCCAACCTTCTGCAGAAAGCACCCCTCAGAAATACCTTTTTTTGTGTGCGTTTAATCACTGAAAGCAGCCTCATCATTTAATCAAAAGCCTCTGCTTTAATCAGTGATCTCCTTCCACTCCAGGCTCCCAAGGAACAGAGAGCATTCCTCTGTAACGAGCCTCCCTCCCAAAAAATGA
Organism: Acropternis orthonyx; assembly: GCA_035583155.1. Taxonomy (NCBI): domain Eukaryota; kingdom Metazoa; phylum Chordata; class Aves; order Passeriformes; family Rhinocryptidae; genus Acropternis; species Acropternis orthonyx. The sequence goes on along the minus strand of JAWWEU010000138.1, from coordinate 18,473,996 downwards.
GGGATTGTGTAGACACCGAAGACTGAAATTCTCCCAATTTGCCCCAAGGGATGCCAAGTGGAGCTCAGACGAGGACAAAGGGAACCTGTTCTTGCTGCTTTTCAACTGCGGCCCTACTTAAATTGCCCCGGGGGGTTCACGTTTCATTCTCCCAAGGTTACTGTCTCAGGCTTTTCTGTGGAAAACATTAAGGACTTAGGCCTTGCTTTAAACCCACCGCCCTGGGAATAAGAGCGGGCTCATAATCTTACGGTAAGCAACAACTTATGAGTCTGGTATTGCCCGTTTTCCATACAAGAATCAGACATCCAGACCTTTAGGAAATCTGATTTAATCTGTTGAGATATACACACACATAAACACACGTGCACACATACACAAGGGATGAAAAGAAGATTAAATCAAATAAAACCAGCACTTCATACTGCACGAAGACTTACAATAATCTTAAAATTTCATGTTATTTTTAGGCATTTCATTAAAATTCTTAGCACAACCTCAGAAGGCACGAGCCAGTAACAGATATTATGCAGGAGGATCATTTGATCTGCTGTTGAAATGCTGCCACTTCGCAGTGGAACAGAGCATCTGGTTTACCCATTACACTAGTTTGGGACACAAAATGAAGGTTCTTAGAGCCACCTGAAGCTATAAAGAAAATGCAGATAAAAGGAATTTTAATTAGCTGAATCCTTATAGCAAGAGCCTTGGGAACGCTGATGGATAAGGCAGGGAAGTTCTATTGCTGGTGTTTTGACTCTTCTGACAAGCCCCAGAATCATTTCATCTTGCTTCTAAAATGTTCTCACTTAGCTCAGCTTAAGTTAAGACCAAGTCTACTGGGGCTGTAGGATGTGCCAGGTTTAAAGAGGGACAAGTGACAGCAGTGTTGCACTGGACAGCCCTGCTGGCAGGGGTTAAGGAAGGGAATTATTGACTGGATGACATTCATTGTGGCACTGAGGGAAGAGTGGCTGAACAGAGCAGGAGGCCTTTTCTATTCTGTCTCTTCTGAAAAGAAAAATTTAGCATTTATGAGGCAGAAGAGAAGAGAAAACTGATTTCCAAGGGTAGGCAAAGTGCAGACCCTCTTGTTTCCCTGCCCTGCCTCCTCCACTTTGACAGACCCAACCTTCTCCCCGGAACACAAGGATCCTGTGACACATCCTGTCACCCACCCGGAAAAGGCTGTTGGAGAAGATGAACAAAAAAATGACACCCCAGCCTGCTCTGCCACCATACCAAGATGAGAAATCATGGCTGGATGATCCGACACGTTCAATGCCGTTTCCAGCAATTCCCCCTGGATCCGCGGGCTCTCCCCGGCACCGGCAACCAAGCGGGGCGTTGGCAGCACGGCCCCTGCCCGGCACACGGGCAGTGCCAGCCCCAGCCAGACACAACATCGTGCACACTCTGCGGACCGCTGCGGGTTAATTTACACCAGTTGCAGCCCAGAAACACAAGAGCTGAAAGCCTGGGATGGTGCCGTGTGTGTGTGTGATTGTCAAGGCTCCGTTTTCCATTACGTTTTCTGCTGGAGGAAGGGGAGGATACACAAGTGGGTCCAGTCACAGCAGTCAGGCCTCGCAGACATCACTGAGAAATCACACCGCTCTGCTAAAGGGGCGATTTGCATTTCATTCTGACACGTCAGAACGGTCTATTTCTAAACAATGTCACAGAAAGTGAGATGAAATTCACTTTTTATTCCAAATATTGTAAAGCAATAGGCCAAACAGATGGACAGGTATGGCATTACTTCATCTGTGGCATGCTAAGCTTGGCTCTGGGCCCGCAGAGCACAAATGTTCCAGCAGTCCTCAGGGGTTAACAGGCAGCACGTTCAGAGAGGCCCAGAAATTAAAAGATCCAGCAATTGTTGCTTTCTGTTTTAACCCTGCAAGAGGCTGCTAGACTGGGAAAGCAGCTAGCTACACTAGTCAGCTTGGCACTTTTAGAGGAAAACTTCAGAAAATGTAATTGCAACAACTGAAAAACAATCCAAAATACGTCAAACCTGAAATGATTTCTTCTGCTGCATATATTTGCTTGGAAAGTGAATACATAAAAGACCCTGAATACTCCTTATCTATCTGTCTGTCTACCTATGTATCTATCTATCTATCTATCTATCTATCTATCTATCTATCTATCTATCTATCTATCTATCTATCTATCTCTCTATCATTATGTAAAGACTCTTTGCACATCCTAAAGAATGCACTAGAAACTGAAGGCGCATTTCCATGACTATTTTCTGTAGTATCAAAGCCACCCAAAAAAGTTCCTGACACCCTCCACCCCCCTTCCCCTTTACACCCTGCACGTGCCCTTGTCCTGCAGTCCATCTCTGGAGCACCCCTGAGCACCTGGAACAGAGTATTTTCCTTCCACAGCTCCTGCAGGGGATTCCTACACAGGGCTCTGTAGAGAAAACAACTTTCGTTTTAAGTCCTTTTGCTGTGTATATTTATCTAACAGTTGTGAGTTGCACCAAAGAAGCCAATCATTTTTCAGTCCCATCTAAAATTTGCCCAGGTTTTATGAGGACAACTTTTTTTCCTGTAAAACCTCAGATTTGCATCTGCTCTTTGCATTTGTAGCCAGAAAAGGGGGGAAAGGGATAAGGACCCAAGTGCACAAAGCATGTGTTACAAACCGTCTGTGCTGTTCCATAAAGACTCTTGCACAGGCCAAAGCAGGGATTAATTTCTTTGAAACTCTGACCTCTGACAATCCCCTTGGGACTGGAAGTAAAAACCCTCCAGGAGGGAAGAGTTCTGCAAAACACTCACACCTCCAGACTGACAACATACCTGTTGGCTACAGCCCTTCTCTGCCAACTGCTGTGGGCAGCACGCTTGCAGTTAGAAAAATTGGCAATAAAGAGTTTTGCCACCATTTGCCCATCCATCATTCTCCAGAACAAAACCTCTGGCAAAACTGCTGCCCAGAAAGACTGTGATGGATAGAGGCTGGATGCCCTTCCAGTGAAAACCAAGAATTTTGGCTTGGTTGTTTTAACTGCTGAACTGCCCTTTTTAGCAAGTGGTGCTAGTGAGATGATACAGAAAATTAATTTTTGTTATATTTAGGTTAAAAAATTACGAAACACCCTTCTAGACACATACACACATGTAGGGGGGAAAAAAAAAAAAAAGGAAAAAAGAAGCTCCAAACCCATCCAGGCCTCCAGAATGTAAGGGTTAAGCTTCTGTCCCCTTGATGTTTGAGTGCTAAATGCTTCCAGAGGGCCTGGAACTACAACTGGGCACTGCACACTCCCAGCTAACTGGCAGACAAGTGTTGCTTTAGGCTTAGAAACACTGTCTTTTCACTCCTGGGACCTGGGTTTATTCCAGCTTAATCCAGCTACAAATTGTTGTCTTGCAGAGCCTGTAGCTTCTTTTAAATGCCTCCCCTCTTCTTTTAGGGAGTAATTACCAGCAATTACTGTCCTTGATTACCAGTGGCCAGTTCTGAGTTGTGTCAGTACGGGTGTGTTTGTTTCCTTATGAAAAGCTACTGACCCAATGCTCTTGGGAAGGGTAAGACAAATCGGTGTGGAAAGCGGAGAGATCTTTCTGATCCACAGGGCACTTGAGTATTAAGACAAAGCACAAAACTAAAAGATCTGGGTTTGCTTCATTCCTTTGGAAGACCTACCACAGAGCTGTTTCCCCTACCTGATGTAAATAATTGCTTCTGCAGTGTTCAGTCATTCAGGGGCTGTCGTGGTAGAGCAGTTGCAGGATGATAAAGTACTTTGGAGATAAGTTTATATAAAGAGAAATTAGACCTGCCTTGCCAGAACGGTGACTCAGCCTAATGTGAGAGTTTATAGGCTGCCCTGGTCTCAAAAATCATCCTTCAAATCTTGGCAACAAGCACCAGGTGAACATTGTGTTCTTCGTATGGAGCATCCAGTTTCTGGCGCTTTGGCTGCCTGGAACCCGCTGCTTGCAGAGGTGCTGCTGCAATTAAACATCCCACTGCCTGGGGCAGCAAACCCACCTGCCCAGTTCTGGGCTACCTGGAGCATCCAGCAGCAGCAAAGATGCTTCAGGGAATAACCACAGGCTTAGGAGAAGCTGCCTTTCCCTGGGGCACTCTGTAAGAGGACCTGAGCGCGGTGGTCGGCAGCCGGCCGGGATGCTGGGTGCGATGGGGCTGTTCCCAGCACACTCCAACGGGGAGTCAGGGGAGGGAGCTGGCTGTGTGAGCCACAGCTCCAGGCACGGGGAGGAGGACGGGCTGAGGAGCTGGTGTGGAGCCAGAGGAGCTGCCTGGCAGCTGCCTGGCACCACAGCACCTGCCCAAAACCTTCTGCTGTGAACCACTGAAACGTGTGGGAGGGGACAGGAGCGGATGCTGCAGTGCCCAAAACGGCTCTGACAGTGCTTGTTATGCACCCCCAGACCTGCTTCCTTAGCGTGAGCGCTGGTTCACGGATTTTCTGTTGACTAAGACATTAAAATGTGCCCTCTGCTGAAGCTTCAGCATCTACTGCAGGCTGACGGTGACTGTTGTGTCAAGGAGGAAAACAGGCAGTGGCAGAAGGGACTTGTTGCATGAATGGGTAGAAGGTGAAGAAGCAACATGTATGCCTTTCTGCTTGGTGGCTTTTGCCACATATTTAAACTCCTGGTAATACACTATTTGTCCTTCAGATAATAAATCAGAGGCTCATAAAAACCACTTGAGGATCATGGCAATAAATTGTTTTCTGTAGCAGTTTCTATGGTGAGGTTTTTTCCTTTCTGTAGAATCTCGGTACCTGAGCCCCCAAGGACTCTGGTGACTGCGAAAAGAGGAAATAAATACAGCAATATGCAACTGAAGGCAGTATATAAGTACATGAAATTGGTGCCCGAACAGCTCCCCACTGTCCACTAAAGGTCCAGGTACCTGGAAAAGTGTTCTGCAGCACTCCCATGGAATGGCATTGCCCTCATGGCATTTTCAATATGAAGTGTAACAGTCAGCGTGGGTGGCATTCCAAAAGGCATGCCGTGACGTCCAACAGCAGCCCAGTTTTGCAAGAAAAAGGTGGTATCTGTGATAAGGAGGAAGCAGAAAGGGCACTGATGGCCAAAGTGCTGGGGCCTGCAGCCAGTTCGGGGCATTTGTTAACTCTGATGATTGTCAGCTGGCCTCAGCCAAATCAAAGCAACCTGATACCAACCTGCTTCTTCCTGCTCCTGGTTCTTCCCTGTCGTGCAGGTGATTTCACACGTGTCATTGCAAGTGAAATGCGTGAGAGTACTTCTCAGGATATTTTCTGTGTAACTCCTGCTGCCATTCCCTCCCATGCCTGGCAGCCAATAGCTATTCTGACTCTTTCTTCCAAAACCACATGTGGGTCTATAAAATGCATCACTGTGACCTCACTTGTGCATCACAACCAGCCCCCCACAGCTGCAGCACACCCCAGTTCCATGGCAGTGCTACAAGGACAGCAAAGTCAGTTTAGCTGTTTTATTTAAAAACAAGCATGGGTGCCTTTCCTATGGGAAGCCACATTTAACACCTGGCTGTTCCTGTGGGTGTTTGGAGACGGCCCCAGACAGAGGCAAATGTGAGAACTCAGTTTCACCCATCTCTCCATCCCCCACCAGCCTCTTTGTGCCCCAGTTGTGCTCTTCCTCACCTGCCCAATGGTTGGAGGCAGCTCTGGGATGCTCAGACCCCTCTGAAGCCATTGGCACCTCTTCATCCTCAGTCCATTCCTTTTTGCCTTCAATTCTCTTCTTCCTAAAGGCCTTTCCAGTGCTGTTGTGTCCCTTCTTCTCCTGGAAGAGAAAATAATAAACTGGACTTCAGTGAACTACAGAAATACTTTCCTTAGAAACTTAAGGGAAAGCTTTTCACTTCTCTTACACAGAAATTTGTGCTATTCTTCCTGTTTTCCTTCCCTTTCTCCTCACCCATCAGCCACACACAGATCTGCCAGTACTGGGTTTTTAACCCACCTGGGGAAGCTTCCCTTGCAGAAAGGCAGAAGGGCAGGGGCTGCTCCGACTGGGCTCCTTCAGCAGGAAGATCACAAGTGAAATCCGAAGGTGCTGAACCTCCCCTCTGATGCTGATTAATGCCCACAATGAGAACCAGGGAGCTCTTTTACAGTCTTAGTGCATATTATCAGTAATAGCATTTATTTTAACTTTGCAGTATTTCCCTCCCCTGCACAAAAAACCAAACCAAACCAAACAAACAAACAAAACCCCCCAAAAAAACCCACCTAAAACTTAAATGTGAACAAGAAGATAAAAACATACAAAATAAGAGAGAGAGGAGGAGTATTTTAGAGCCTGCTTCCACACCCTTTGCTCATACAAAATAAGGTTCATTTGCAGGAATAGTTTACATATTTAGGCAGTCAGGTTGTAAAGCCTTTTAAAATGTTTGAATTTTTGCAAAAGACTTTTTGGGTTTGCTACAAATTTTGAATGAAATCATACATTGTTCCCACACCAGAGACTTGCCATGGATTTACAAGACCATGAGAATTCCTTTGTCCCTTATTATTTCTACTTGTCTTAAAGTACAACCGAAGCCCAGTTCAAGATGATGATAGAATGTTTTCTAAAACTTGGTTTGGGATTTGAGCCGTAAGAGTATTTGTTTTCAGACACAGAGGTATAAAGAAGGCTATGAAGAAAATACTTTGCTCAAGTCATAAGGGGAGATAATGTAATGGGCTTACAAATGGTGCACTGCAATTTCAAGCTTAGAAGAATGCAGCTGTGAGGCATTCACTGGAATAAAAACAGGAACAACAATAATAAAAACAGCAACAACAAAGGCCTGCATTGCTGCACATGTGAGTGCCAGTGTGCATGTAGGAAAACATGACCAAGCCAGAGAGTAGCAAACAAAAAATTTGAAACAGAAGAAGAAAAAAGCTCTAGATCTGTAGCAATATTTGGCAAGTAGAACTTGGCACTTGGGACTCAACATGCTTTTCTAGTTAAGAGTGCAAGCTATCCTATTTGTACCAGAGGAGGATGACTCCTCGGGATGCAGCTGGAGGAGACTAAGATTCTCCTCAACAGCCATATGGGTTTTCAAGTCTGCCTTGAAAAAAAAACCCAACATTTTCCTGTAGCTTAAATCATCTCTTCTCCCCCCTCTCCTGCCCCTGCCTCCAGTTACTGAATCCTCCCTGCTCTTATTTTCCCTTCACTAGAGGGGAAATGCCGGTGTGTGTAGAGAGAACAGCTCAGCCCAAGCTGTTGGCACTTTGCCATTCACAGAGTGGCAGTGCCTTCCACACACTCCTGTTCCAAAAGCACAGGTTGCTGTTCCCTCACACAGGGGTGTTATTGTAGCCCCTTCCTCACCCCGAGTTCCTCAATTCCCATCCCTCTCTCAGAGGGCAGCATCAGAGAAACCCATGCAAACACCCCACATTCCAATTCTTGAGCACCCCAGAACTGGGGGTTTGTTCTTTTGAGCTTAAGTATGTTACAGGTTGTGAAGACCTTTTCCAGCTGTGTGTGGGAGATGCAATGGAAGGTGAAATGATTCTGTTTTTCAAGTGTGGGTTGCAGGTGAATCCAATTCCAAAGCAGAAAATTCAGCTGTGATTTAGTCATTCCAAACCCTTTTTGCAAATGCAGATGAGAGAATTCATCAGCGTTGTGGTGAAAGCATGAAACACCCCAGGAAACAAACCGTGGGACTGTTCCAATCATAAAAAGGGAAAAACCTAATGGGAATTTAATAAAATAACACAATTTCAGCAGCAAAATGACTGAGGTGTTTCATAGGCAAGTGTAATGCTCAACCCCCCCGCCCCAGGCTCGAGGAGAGCCGTGCGCTCCAGTAACGCTGAGCACTCCATGCAGTGTATTTTCCAAAGGCCAGAGAGCCAAGAATAATATAATAGAACATCACCAGGCAGACTTCAAAGGGCAGCTCCTCCTCTCGCTCGCTGCTCCTGTGCATCCCCCCGCTGCCAAAGCACACAGGGCTCGGGCGCTGCTCAGCAGCTGCTCGCCGTGTTTGACACATTTCCCAAACTCTTACAGCACTTGTAAAAGAAGTTTCCAAGAGAGGCAGCGCTCTGACCGCAGCATTTACAAGAACCGAAGATAAAAACAGGAGAGAGGTTTGTTTGTTGATTGACTGACACCATTTGCACGTATTTCGTGGAAAAATGCTTCACTGTAATTGTGCAGAGTATTTTCCTGTGGGACTGCAGATGTTCACAGAAGTACAAGGAAAGACCCGGTGCTTTAACAGGGAGCAAAGTCACTTTGGGAAGCATCTACAGACCATGACAACAAAGACTTGCTAACTCAGTGCATTAATTACCTTCCTCCATGAGCTTTCACAGGTTGGCAAAGCTGAAAACATACTAATTTAAGAGTAACTCTATTTTCAAAGGCAATAAATTTGTACTCCAGCTACAAAGACCTTTTAAGAAGTAAGAACACTCGATACCACACTGTGTGAGCAGCATATTGGCAAGATAAAGATTTTCAGTCACAACTGACAACCCAAACACAGATGAGCACGGCTGAAATCCTCACAACCCCTGTGACAGTCCCACACACAAGAAATTTTGCCCAGGTTTAATGGTGTGGTTCCGCTGTCACACAAAGAGGGGTGTGGAGGGCTGGGAAGGGGTGGGAGTGGCCCTGCAGGACATGTCACAGGGCTCTGGCTGCTGCCCTGGCAGTCGGGATTGCACAGGGAGGTCACTGCAAACCCACAGACGTGCAGGTTTTAATTTGCAGACTTTTAACAAAGCCCAAAATATAAATTAAATATGAGTCAAGATCATACATTTTCATGGGAGTTGTTACTATTATTTATAGTTAATTGAGTTTTAGAAGCGTATCTGAAACTATATGGGAAAGCAAAGGGATAGAAACCCTAACCTAAAAAGGGTACCCTGAGCTCTGCCAGGGCCAACTGATGCTTTGCTGCCTCCTGGGGCTGCTGCTGAATCAGGGCTGAATTCACACCTGGTACCAAATCTCAAAGCCAGGTGACTGCCACAGGGTTTGGATGAACAAACCAAAACATTCACCCTCAACGCCCCCATCAGCCCCTGCCCAAAGATCCCATTTCACTGCCCACTCAGACAATCGGATGGGCAGCAGCTTGCATGGGACTCCAGCAAACTTTTTTTCCCAGTTTAATAAAAAATAGCATCAAAAACTCATTCTCACTCACAAATGCCACACAGAGCCAGCAGTATGATCTGGCAGGGACACTGGAGATCAGTTGTGCTCCCTACAAGGCAGCACTTGCAAATACTCCATTAAGGTCAGATCGGTCCTTGTGCTCCCTGACAACAATACTGGGCTGAGGAAGACTCACCCTGGCCATGCTTTTGCCTGGTTTTGGTTGTTTTGCCTGTTTTCATAAGGGTTTGAACTTGGCAGTAGTCTTGGGAACTCTGGGTTCCATTTAACAGAGTGAAGGCAGAAAGCACATTTGCTAAACAGAAGTTCACCAAAGATAATGTCTTTTAATATTAAAGCCACTGACAAAAAAGTGAAATGCTGAAAATAATAGAAGCCATATGAGCCAAAAGAAAGAAGAGGATCCTTGAAGGTGCCCTGATGTTCAACATTCCAGAGTTTTCCCAACAGCTCTGCCACTGGTGTATTTTACTCATCAGTTTCCTTCTGCTGTAAAACAGAGAAAGTGGTTCTCATGCTACGAAACTGTTCTGTATTTAAGAGGTTGCTGGGTTTAAAATGTTTTAAACTTGCAAGCCATATATGTCCACCACTGAGGCAGTTTCGGTTTTACATAGACAGTAACTGGCATCGGTTTAGTGTGTGACAATTTCTATTGGCATTTTAGAGAAACCAAAGCACCAAAGGCATCAAGCCTTGGAGGATAACTGAAAGCTCATTGCATGAACACTTTTAGGAATAAGCAGCTGGTCTCTGCTGCACTGTCAAAATAGAAGGGTTTTTTGAGAACAAATAGTTTTATCAAGCACAGTTTTCTGGTTAAAATTCCCATGGATCCTTCAGCTTGCTCAGGCAAATGTCTTGTCTCAGACTCATGTCTTGTTTGCAGCTATTGCTTCTGAAAGACCTTCCAAGGACCTGCTCAAGTGCTAAACCACTTTCCATTCACGTCAAGAGGGCAACAGAAGAGGAACAGCTCCAGACAAGATGCTTTCGAACTTTAGGAGGTGCCTTCAGAAGACACTGGAGCTGTGGGCACCCTTTCCTGTGGTGGGAGCAGAGTGCCACCCCAGGATGTCCTCACCCCGGTGATCCTGTTCTTTCCAGGCTGTCTGGGATCTCCTCCTTGGACCCTGCAAACCTCAGGACAGTCCTGACCCTGCTCCCAGTCTGACAAAGAACTCCAGCTGATCTCAGGGCTAATTTGTACCCTTCCCTTACTTAAACACCCCATGAGTGTCCAGCTTCTCTGCTTTCTAAAACTAACCTGGTCTGCAGTGTGGTTTTGATCATATTCCTTCAACAAGTACAGGTTAGTGCCCTGTGTTTAGATAAACAGTGAATTTACTTCAAACAGAAGACTCAAACCCAGTATACTTGGGATACAACTTTCCCCAAAATTAATTATCTACATATGTCCAGCTGGAATTTCACTTTCTTCAAGCAGTGTGTTTAAGCATAATAGACATTAAAACAATTATTTTTACCACAGACTGGAATGGTTTGGGTAGAACAATGAGAATCTTTTAAAAAACATGTTTTCCAAGGTAAAGCCAACTAGCTTTTCAGCTTCAAATTTAGGTTTTGCAATAAAAGACATTCTACAAAACATTATACCATTGGAAATGCTTTAAAGAAATAAATTGAATTTAGAAAGTTCATGGTTATTTTTGTGAAGGGAAATGTGGTGGAGAGTTTGGATTCAAGATCGCACGACATCATAAGTCTTGGAATACTTGGAATTCTTGAAAGACAGTGGAATTTCCAGAGGACTGAAAGAAAGCTGGTGGTGTGCCAGTTTTCTAAAAAGGGTAGGTTGGACAGTCTGGCCAAAGACAGCCTAGTCAGCCTCCCTTCCCAGACAGCGAAATATAGGGATAACAGCGAGTGATTCAACCCATGCAACTCAAAGAGCATTTATACTTCATCCAAATCAACAGGGGTTTACAGAAAACTGCTTTGGCTGAACTTCAGCAAAAGCTGTTCATTGAGAAGCCAGAAAGACAAGATCAACATGGTAGATACTAAGAAGATTTAAAAGTAACTAAAATGAACTTATCGTCTGCATTTAAAAGGGGAGTCAGAAATATACTTGCCTACTGATAATCACAAAGCGATCCCGAGATTTACCTGAACAGATTCTCCTATCAAAGAAGCATAAAGTACACATCGGCCCAGGGTGACTGCAGAAACACTGTGGGAGGAGAGAGTAGGAAGAGATTGCTCACTGAGAGGGATCTGCATGCCGTGGGAAGCGGGGCCAGTAGCAGCAGCCCCAGGGCAGCCAAATCCCGTGCCACACATTCAGCCTGCAGCCTTCCTGCAGGGGCTTCCCTCTGCTCCACGGCCACTTCAGATCTTTTTTCAGGGATCACACTGGACAGGGAGGCAATCAAGAACTCCCAAACATGGGAAGTGTGGTTACACCACCTCTGGGTATGGCCCTGGTGCAGCTGCCACTCCAAGATTTGGTATCAACACATTCTGACGACCTTTTTCAGTTTGGTTCAGGACTGACAACTGAACATGTTCTGGGTAAGGTGTCTGGGAGCGGCATTGAATTAACTTATTGGGAGAGGATTCCAGGCTGACTCTGTAAGTACCCAAAGGAAGAGAAGAAATCTAAGAAGAGAAACAAAATGCTTTCAAGTCCAGTGGATAAGAGGTGCACAACTACAGAGTAGGAGTCAAGGAGCAAATTTAGACACTCTGGTCACCAACTGTTGGAATAAGTGAAGACACACTGTGATGAATCAGTGGAAACCGTAAGATCAGGATTCTTTTGGTTCCACAGGGGTTAATCCCTGTGATCCATAACTGCTCTAGATGACCATAATAGATCACCTTTGACCATAATCTTTATGATGCCTAAAGATCATACTATAAAGATCTCTCTAAAGATCATATCACCTTCTCAAATCTAACAAATGGGAGCAATGCATGTTGTAGGCACACCAGAGGAGCAGGGGGAACAGAGTATGGGCATCAGGGCTGGCATGGTTATACTGCATTTATTAATATGCAATCTGGTTTGTGCCTCTCTGTCCACATGGAACTGTTCTGTGCCATTCACAGGAGGATCAAAGAGCGCCCAGTCAGGACAGTTTTTGTTGTCAACATTTGAGCAAAACATAATTTGATATTACCTTCAAGAAAAAAATAACATTACGTGATTTAAATATTCCAATTTTAGCAATACGGAAAGTTTTTATTACTAACACATGCAAAGAAAATATCACAATGTTTATGTGAATATCACATGCTGTAATAAACAGTGATAGAAGTTGCTATTTGTGTTCATTCCTGTCTCTGGAACAAACCTTCTGTGACCTTTCTGGGGCGCATTTCAGGTCAGTGTTTGCCGTTCACAGTCCCCCGAGAGCTCCGAGCTGCTGGGAGGGCACTTGGTGCGGGACACGGACTGTACGAGTTCTCAGGAAACATCAAGAGAAAGGAGGAAAACAGCCAGCACCAAGCAGGCCCACACAGAACAGTAAATAACAGGGATGAAGCTGCTGTGACCAACTCTAACCCAAGGGTTTGGATGGTGAACTCTTAGTCTGAGCGCCCGGAGAGGATGGAGTGAGGACCCGAACTTGGAATTTCCTGGCTGTCGTCAATTCTTTTGCAACTGTAACTTGTTTCAACATGTTTTCAGCTCCTAAATTTTTTCCCTTCTCTTTAATATAGTCTAAACTAGACATAAAATGGAAAATATGTACTATTTCCACTGAGCACTGATGCCTTTGACATCTGCTTCCAAGTGTTATTCATCACCATGCAGCGCAACAATCTGAGAGCAAGTACAATGTACCTTTTGGAAAAAGTGAGTCCCTGGGATTGCTTCTCATAAAAAAGCCTTGCCCTTTCCCCCAGTGTTTGCAGCTCTTGTATGTTCCTAAACGAAAAGCAAACAGCCCACCTGCGTGTCTGAGCAAGCAGGAGCATCTGCACCGTTTGTTTTTGGGGTCGGCCCCCTCACCCCTCACAGAGATGGCAAAGGGGATGTCCCTTTTTTTCATGCTTAGTTTCCAATACTTCTTCTTTTAAAAATCTACGCCCATCCCACAGTGGCATTGTTTTATGCTCACATCAAATTTTAAGTACAGAGCAAGGAAAGCACCGAATGATTTCTGAAAAAACAAATGTCCTGATGAGCTTCTCTGTCCCAGAGCTGGCCAAGCTGGGTGGCCCTGGGAACCCGCTTTGTGTGCCTGCACCTGGCAGCACCAGGGCTGCAAACGCTACAGAAGACAATGCAAATTGATCCCAAATCCAGGCATGAGAGCCAACAAAGGTGAGTTCACCATGATGCCTGTAGGAGGGAAGATATTCCTGTATAGAGTACCAAATGTGCTGGCAGGATGGTGGTGATCACAGAACTGTCAGGAATCAAAGGCAAACAAAACACCCCGAGGGGTCCTGGCTTTGGCAGCATCACATGGTGTCGTGGACAGTCATTTTTCTGCTCTCTTTTCACTGGGCAGTCTTCAGCTAGGAGAGGGGCCCTGTTGTAATCCCTGCACTCAGAGAGAGAGAAATCTCAAAGAGAAGAGAATTCAGAGGACAGCCAAACGTGATGCAAGAAAAATGAAACAAGGTACATCTCTTCAGAAAGGAAGAAGAGAGGGCGCAGATGAAAACAGTTTGTAGTACACAACAGACTGACCACTGTTTGTACAGTCAGAGAGCAGCATCTTAGTTTGCACTGAAAAAGTTTAGATTGTATGTTAGAAAAACCTGTGATGTAGACAGTGGAAAACTTAAATTCCACACACAGAAGCTAAAATTTCCTTTCCTAGAGGTTTTTCTGACCCATCAGGCTTTAGAAATCCCCCTTTTGGCTCTAGACGTCTACAGTTACTAGTTTGAGTCCCATACTTGTGTTACCAATACAATCTTCTGCAGCATACACCTCTTTACATGGCAAGTACTGAAGAAAACGCAATAGGAAAAAATTTTGGGCCGAATCTCAGCAGCACGTGCCCATCTGAATCACTGACCTGAGTTACAAAGACCTCAGGTAATGCCATGCTACTGCTATTGTGGTGCTGAGCACAGGGGAACAGTAACTGAGCAAGATCACAATTACAGGGCATTATCTTTTTGCATTAAAACCCCTATGCAGGGTGTAATAAGATGGGTATTAGTGGGTCCCTTACCAGGTCTATGTGTTAATGTGGTGCTCATGTGGTACATCTCAAAGGTGGTGCATTTTAAGGATGATTGCTAAGATTCCAGAAAATATTGTTTATAAATCCCACTGGGGTTCTCTGGACTAAGACAGTGCCAGACCTACTCCTCCCCTGAGCTGGCAGCTCCCGGGGCTGTTTAATTCAGAACAGAGCAAATATTAGATGTTACTAAAATAAAATGCTTTAAACTTGTTTCCTAAGGCATCATTACAAGTCCATTCTCAGCTCTACGAGTTCTGAAGGCACACACAGCAGGTGAAGAACAAACACCTAGGGCATGTTCCTTTGATATTTGCTCTTATCTTTTACCCAAAGAAATCCAGATACCCTTGGTCACAAGTTAAATAAGTGGGTGAAAGAAAACTGGAAGATTAGTGTCCAGAATCTGAAACTTGAACAAACGAAAGGAACATTGAGGAGGCCACAAATGCACCTGCCTCGTACAGTGTAAATAAGCAGAACACAAACTTACCCCAAAAGATGCTGGGACATAACACCCTTTTTCTTCCAAATGTTTTTACTTCCAAGCATCTTTCATCCTGAAGGTAGAATGAAAAACTTGAATCTTTTCTCCAGCTGCTCAGTTTTAGATAAGGTCACATTAGACTTTTGACTTGACCATTCATTACAGCTCAGGCTTCTGTCTGCAGTGAGTATTCATAAGAATCCAGAAGTTTTCTGTTTTGTTCAGACAAATCTGAAATAACCTGCATCTGGAATTGGCTCTGTAGATGTTGGTCCATCACGGCTCCACCAGGAAACACTTCAGAGAGAAGGAGCTGTTCACAGCTAACACTGTTCTCCTTTTGAAATCTCCTCTGTTTCCATCCAAGCTGAATTGTCCTGTGTTGGATGCAGGCAATTAAAGATGAGACATATAGAAAAGAAAGGTCTGACTCTGCACCATTATTTTCTCTCTTGAAGATAATTCTTAATTGATACTAATTCTAGAATCAATAATATTAAACCTAGAATGATACATCATTCTAAAGGGGTAAAGGACAGGAACACCGAGGTCACAGCAGTGATGTTTGCAGTTGGTTTTTACTCTCTGCATAGAAATATCATTCAATTCATTACAGGAGACCTCTGGCTTCAGGCTCTGCCAGCAAAAGCAGGGAAGTGTTGGGATACACGTGGATCTCCTTTGTCCTTTGTAACACTTGGAAGTGAATGATGGTCAGGTAAGGACTTTGTAATTTTTTAAATGCAAAGTACTAGAAAAAAGTGATGGCAATTACCCCTGGTAATTTAATAGATCTTTACGTGCTGATGTGTACGGCAGTAGAATGAATTTGGACAATTTCTGTGACTAGTCATAAGTCAAGCCCCAGGCCTGGGAACAGGTGCTCTGGTTCCTCACTGGCCTTGTGCAGGACACTCACACACACGGTGCTGCCAAGACCTCAGCCAAGGTCTACAGACATCCAAAAAGTTATGCTCAATGTCACTTTTTGGAAAGAATCTGGGCTCTGACCTGGGGTGCAAATTAACTTCAGCATACTCTCTGCAGAGTGCTGACATGGAGACATTACTTAATTCTTGTACAGCAAGGGTGACTCCTATGGATCATTTAGGACTGTCAAAACAAACTGTTCGGTGACTAAGGACTTGCTCCACGTGAGCTGTGCTTGCAGGATTAAATTCTTAGGGAAGAAACCACGAGTCTATTGCTCATACATCTGGGGAGCAGGTCAATTTAAAATCCTCTAACACAAAAAATAATGTTCTTTGCTGGAAGAAAATATTGCACTAAAATGTTCAAAAAGAGCGAGGGTGTTGTAACAAAATCATTTTAGCTGCACTCTGTAGTAAAGAGTCAAACAGAACAACAGCAACCAGCTGTGCAGTGCCCATTTTAGGGATTCATTCTCCTCCACATTAATTTTGAAATGAAGTAGTTCATTTATCTATCTTTGGTCTCCGCTCAGGAATAACAACAGGGGCTGTTCCCCCTCCGTGGTGAACACACACCTCTCCTGCAAACCGTTCCCAGGCAAACACATACATGGAAAGGCTCATTCTGAAGTACAGACAATAGTTTTGCTTTAATATGAGAAACAAGGGGCTTGGCAAAGTGACTAAAGGTGGCAGTACATAAAACAGACTGGGAACTGGCATTTTTTATGGAATATCAGCAAGCATTTTGGATATAAACTCCCAAATAACTCACTTTGGCCCAGGGCATGTTCCAGGAAGAAGGGAAAAATTAAAATAAACGAGTAAATAAAAAACTTTAACCAGACTAGCTGTTTGATGTGATGTTCTGGTTTTCCTCCCAGGAGCTCCAGGTTGTTGATGATCCCTTGACAGTGGAGGAACCTGATCTCAAACAAACCTCTTCATCAAATCCTCCAAACAAGGAATTGCAGTGGCTCGAGGTGTGCCTGCCACACACGTGTTCATCACCTCCTGCGAGCCTGCAAAGGTCCCGGTTCCCCTCTAACCAGGGACAGAGAGGATGGAGACATCTGCTAGAAGCAATTTTATTTTGCTTACTAATTCAGATGTTGATTTTGATACCTTTAAGAGATCCACCCCTACGCATATTTTAAATGGCACTGATTAATGACACGGGCCAACACTTCCGAATGGGTACAGCACAGGTCTAATAACAGTCTTTGTTTCTTGTCCTAAGACAAAGTGAACATCATTTCTCTCGTGTGGGAACCTTTGTGGTCTGGACTATGAAGTTGCTCATAAAGCAGAGCTGGACAAAAATGAAAACTTTCTTCATGTTGCCTTTTAACAGAAATTTGGTGTTTCACTCCTGCACAGATGTATTACACAGTCTACAGGAGATGGATCTATCACCCAGATGTGAGGCTGGAACAGCTCTATCTACACAACTTTGAACAGCTGTATTTTGCCATCTGCAAAGACAGAGATTCTCCTTAAATAATCTATTCCTGTGAACAACCATCAGTGTTTTAGAAAGTTTTAAAAACTCCTAAACCTGGAATTCTCTTACCTCTTGGTTTTGATTCTGTTGCTCATATTCACTGGCCTTCCTCTTACAAACACACCTATATTGCCTCCCCTCAGCCATCGCTCTCTAAAACACACATCCCACAGCACTTCAGCAGCCCCTCAGAGGTCTGATATTCCGATTTCTGACCTCTGTTCTTCTCAGGACACCAGTTGGTACATGTTTTCTTTTGTGATGGATATCCCTCATGTTTAGAGACAGTTTTCTGCCGGAGACAAAAGTTAAAACAGCAGTAAAATATGTTGCATGTCTATTAAATCACTGTACTGTTGATAAATTAATAACCCCAGTTCAATGTGCTCCTTCCTTGAAACAGGCTAAGGATCACTCAGCTTGCACAGGTCGGTGTCTGACTACCATCCTTCCTGTCTTTGCTTGTGCTGTGCCAGGACTTGCCAGTTCTCCATCAGTCACTGTTTTGAATTTGTTTCTCATGGAATCTCAGCTGTTTGAATGGAATTGATAAGGAGGTTCTGAGCTCTGTTCTCCTAAGGCTGCCCTCCTTGTTCTCCTCTCTAACCCAGAATCTCTTCACAGCGACCCTTTTCTTCTCCCCATCTCCGAGTGCTCTCTCAGCTCTTCCTAACCTGTCACAGCCAAATCAAGAAGTGAAAATCAACTTCTGAGATTCAAGTGCACACAAACACTGAACATTTCGCTCGTTGCTCACAAATTATGTTCATCCACTGTGTTAGGGTTTACCCCCCAATGTGCTGCCCCCCCGCTGCCCCCCTTCCCCCTGCTTTTATCATCCTCAGCCAAGGTGAGAGCTCAGAGAGAGCAGCTCCCCCAGGATATGCCCAAATTGATTTTAACACCTGTCAGGTTCAGAGCTGACTTAAGCCCAGCAGCTTAAGCCAGGCAGCTTAAGCCAGGTCTTCTCTACCCCAGCAGCCTGAGGAGCTGCCCAGTAGCCAACTGTTCTGCAAACTGCCTCTTCTTTTCACCCTGGAATGTGGAGAAGAGCACTGGGACCAAACCTGACCATTACACCTCCTCCTCACCACCCCAGTCAAACAAAGCAGGTCTCCAGAGACCAAGATGAAAGCAGGGTCTATTTTTCATGCTGGTAATGGTAATTCTGATAGACTCTTACCTGTGGCTCCAAGATACACTCAACAAATGCATCACAACAGACTTCAGGATGTCTGTCAACCATGATGCCAAGAACTGAGTTTCTTTGCTTTTGGGAAGACTTGTGAGATTAAGGAGAACGACAGTCCAGTTTAGCCATTTAAACCCTTTCCAAAGTTTTCTCAACAGTTTTGTTCTATCTTTAAACAGCAAAATTAAAAAAGGAAAAGCAGGAATTTCCCTGTTCCTTTGCCTCGCTACACAGTGTGAGCATTACTGTCTCCTGCCCCCTTGTCCTGGAGTGGGCACAGCAACATTCTGAGATGCAAAGGGGGAAACCAAGTGTGTCGTTTCAGCTGTGCCTATTCCCTGATGCTAGATACCAAAAATCCTCTGGTGAGAGAGGGAGGAGAGGTGGAGGTTCTGTCTGGCATGACATTAGAGGGATAAACAAAAGGCAAACCATCCCAAGAGCAGCTGAACAGCTCTCTTAAATTCATGGTGCAGCCATTTAATCAGAAAACAGCTGGGATGGAAAATCTGATATTTCTTGGCAGTCTGTATAACATTTTCTTCTCACTGGTGAAAAGTATGACCCTGAGGGTTTATAATTGGGCAATAATTAATCAGACATACTAGCACCTCAGCAAATGACACAAAGCTTCAACATCTCTGGACATTCCTTCACTTCCTTCTGCTTTATCCAAAATACACTGTGAAAATCAAACTCCAGAGTTAAAGATGGAGAGGCTGCCAGGTGAGCCAAGGAAGTCCTAGACACACTCTGGCTTAGTGAAATTTTGCAGTTTGAAGCAGCCTGTGACAAGGACACACACACAGAGGGGCTCCAGTAACCATGCTGGAGCCCAGATGCAAACAGAACATCTTTCTTCAAGCTCCAGTTCAGTCTCTGATGAAGGGAGAGCCACAACACAGCCTGGACCCAAACCCTTCCAGAGATCCAAAGGGCCCAGAAGTCAATATTTAGTCATAGCTCTTGGAATGAGCTCCAGTTCATTGCACTGTGCCTGTGGCAAGAGATGAAACTCAAAAGGTAATGGCCTCCTGAATTCGTCTGTGCCAACATCGTCCCCAGCACTGGAGAGACCCCCACAGGGGTCACTGTCAGCACTGCTCACACCCATCAGACCGCAGAGAGTAAGGACTGTAAGACTGAATCAGTGTAAAACACACCTTTCAAACCAGCTCCAAAGTACAAAAGAGGATGAAGGGAGAGACCACAACTGTCATTGGAGAGAACGACAAAAGGTCAAAAACCAAAACGTCACTTTTGACTCAAAAGTTGGGGTTGGCCATTGCTTGGATGACAAAACATTCAAACTGTTTAACACCCCTTCTCCTTTCTCCTTTTGCTGGCACAGCATCTCCATCCCATTTAGAGCTGTAGCAGATGGAACTTGCCTATTTTACCTTTTCATTTTTTCAATTTTCATTTTCATGTTACCTTTTACAAGAAAGACCCAGAGACAGAGAAGGAGAATGCAGATGGGATTGAAATCTCCATGGTTCAGTTGCAACAGGTCATTTCCAATACCTCTAATTCCATTGCTCTGCAGTCAAAATGACCAAGCACGATGGGAATGGGCAGGCTGGGACTCAGAGTGGTGGCCCAGGGTTAGGTCCTTTGGAGTACAAAGTCAGGAAGAAGGCTTTGAAGAGCTTTTTTAGCAATTGCTGTTTCTAACTGTGGCTTTTGCCACCTCTCAGGAATTTTGGTGATCTTTTCTGGCCACAGGCAGGTGATTTACTTATAATTTTGGTTCTCTCTTTTAGGGGGTGAGGACATGTAGCCTGAAATAAACGTATTTCATTCTTGAGTCCTTATGAAATTTTCAATCACAGAAAGATGGATAATTATTTGGATTTCAGCCTTTGCAGGAAATTTTGAATTGCCATTTGCATCCCAAGAGAAGCAGCTGGGAAACAGAAGTGACAGAGATTGTGTTTGCTCTGATAACTGTGCCCTGGCTCCAGCACAACCTTGAAGAAGGCTCTAGAATTAGCTGGCATCCACTGAAAAAATGTTTAAGATTTCTCCATTTTTCTGGCAGTTTATCAGTGAAATATTGACAACTACAGACCTTCACCGTGGAGCTTTATGTCTGTAATAATCAACTGTAATGCTGGTGTGCTCCCAGACCCCCATTCACAGCAGTAGAAAAGGGAGCATGGGGAGCCCCAACACCCCAGTGGTGCCACTGCAAAGGCAGGAGCAGAGACATCCCAGACACAGCTCTGATGGCAAAAACCACTTCATGAAAACTCTGTGGGCTCCTGTTTGCACGACAAGCACCATCCAGCAAAGTGCACTGAAAAGCATCTCTGGAGGCAGAAGCACCTCCTGTAAATACTGTGCCTGTAGAACAGGCACCACACAGGGCACTGACACCCACCTGGTTTTGTGGCCTCCTGGATGATTGTTTTCAAACCAGCACAGAAATATCAGCTGTTGGGACTGTCAGCTGAAGCTAAGAAGGTCAAAAATGAAATTCTTCCTTCATCTGCAGGTGTCACTGACAAAGTGACAGCCAAAACAAAGATTAGGCAAGATACTCCCTCCCAACTCCCATAACCAATGAAACCCCCCTATTTCCTCACTAGTACAGCCCCGAGCAAGAAAACCTGCGTGTAACATGCAGAGCTTCCTACTGACTGTATTAGAGACAATTCCTATAGAACGTTTACAGCAAATGCCTTCATCTTTACCTAGGTCTAGTGGCATACGAGTAGGTTTGCTAAAACTCAGATTATCCTTGTCAAAACAGACACAAAATTCCAAGTTCCTCGCAGCCAAAGCCCAGCTCACAAGTTGCTTCTCGTTGCTGAAGTGTTGTGAACTGGAGAGGCCTTTGCCTGTCCCATGGGTGAGCGTGAGCTGGCAATAACCACACTCCCAAACAAGTGGGTGACTAATTTGACTGGTGTCAAGTCTTGTTTTTACACCAGGCATTTCATTCCAACACTCACAAATGACTCCAGTGCCACTGAAACAGAACCACTCTCGTGGCAGACAGTGGCAACTGAAAACACATCGTACAATGTCTGAGGGAAATAAAATGTTGGCAAAGATCATGTTGTCAAAACTCCATTTCTGTGAAAACTGCTCTGGGAACTTTCAAGTGCTTTTCAAGTACATGCAACTATTTTCAATTTATGTAGTTGAAACTACATAAAGCAGAGACAAGACCTCAGGATTCTAGTTTAAATTTCCTTCTTCACTCCTCATCCTAACAAACCACTCTTTCCTTGGAATAAACTGAATAATACTCAATTTACACTTCATCTTCTCCAATTCGCTGTTAAGATCAGCTAAACATAAAGCTGAGGAGGAACTGATAGTATTTTCTAAACATTTGCTCAGCTGCAGGCAGGATCTGATGCAGGGAGAGGTGGAAATAACCAAGTTGTCCCTCATTCACTGAGGTGAATGTGTGCGTCAGGAGTGCTGAGACAGGTCTGTGCAACTGCCCCTTTGGACAAAGCTATGCCATGAGTCTCTAGAAATGGAACGCAAGTGCGAGCAGAAATGAAAATACAATCTTGCCATCAGAAAATTAACCAAAGTATAAGGTTATTCTATAACCTGAATCTGAAAGAGATTGAGAAGCAAGTAGTAAATCGGCTGAAAGATGCATCTTTGAAGGAAAGGAGGAGGGAGTGTCAGGATAATAAAATTAAGTGTTTTGAGTTTTTATTGTCAAACATACTTTTGCTTTGAGCTCTGCATAAGAAGGATTAGGTCACTTAGGAATATAGCAACATTTATTGCAAGTTTATTGCAAAACAACTGGAGATGCCCAAGAATTCTTCAATTCTTCTATTCGATCATTCCACCCACTGCACTCGGTGGAGTCAAATCCGGTTATCAAGGAGCACATCTGTGGCCAATACTCAGCCAATAATTCTCTTTTTAGCTGAACAAAATCTGCCGACAAATCCTTTTGGAGAATACGGAAAAGAGGAATTAACACTCATTGAGGAAAAAATCTTCAGATCTTTCTATGGCACGTCGTGTTGGAACGAGCAATGTTGAATAATCGTATCTACTTGGTCACAAAAGAGCATAAACAAAAAGCAAACAGACTCCAGGAAACAAGATCCCTCTTTTCCGTACGCTGTGTGTCGGTGTTGCTTTGCACAGCTGGGAACACTTTGCAGAAGGGCTGTGACTTCTCACCCCCCACCATTGTCTTCCAGGCTGAACTCACAGCTCCGTGGTGATCAGGCCTGACCGGAACACAACACCATGGCCAAAGAAAGTTTCTTGGGGCAAACTGGGATCCGCTGAACACGCTGAATACAAACGGCATTCACAGCCATTCCGACGTGCCTCAGTGTCAGCCAGTTTCACCAAGCTGCTGAGAAACGCTGCTGGAAATTGGCAGCGGCAGTGAAGAAGCACGACAGTGCCATGCCTTGTGCCCACGGCAGCTTGAGAGTGCCCTGGGGCTCCTTCCAGCCTGCCTTGCCATGACACAAATCCACCAGCAGCACTGCAATTCTGCCTCGTTTGCACCAGGGCAGAACAGGCTTAAATTTCCACAAAAACCTGTACAAAAATAACTTCTCACTTTCTGTGGTGGGATCAGCCCTCCTGAAGTTTCGTTTGTTGCTTCAAAGAACAGTTAGAAGCGGAAAACTCAAATCCTCTAATGCAAAATGGAATGCCACCAGCAGTATGTTTTATATATATATATATGTATGTACGTATGTATGTATGTATTTTGATGGGGTTTTTTTCATAAAATCAAATATTTTTAACAGTTTAGATGGCCCATGTGCAGGTTATGACAGATCTCAGAGACCTGACCACAGAGAGCAGCACCCATCTTAAGGCTCTCCAACGGCCAGGATGTGAGAAAGGCTTCAGACACGAGGAAACAGCAGCGATGAAGGTGGCAGCTGTGGAAGAACCGAAATTAGTGTTTAAAAATCCAATGAGAGAGAATTCTCTCATTTCCTAATCAGTTCAAGACTTAACTGCAGACTAGGAATTAACCACTGCCGGCTGAAAGGTGTGATTTCTGCAGCTAAAAATCAAGTAGTTTTTGATATAAATCAAGGCATAGCTACTTCTTTTCAGGAGTAACTCCTGTAAAGCAACATGTGAAAAACATGAAGTAGCAAGATGAGCCAATAAAACCACAGAACTACAAGAACACAGATAATATCAACAGAAACACAGATTTCGCTTGGAATAGTGAAAAAGTCGCCATAAACCATCCAACATTTAGTAAGAGATGTAATTTGAAGGGTTAAGAAAGAGACAAGATGATACATTTTTAAGAGTTAAAAATCTTGATATTAGAAGTAAATGAACTGCAAAATCACACTTGAGATTTTGCAGTTTGGAAAGGAAAAAGTACTTTTCGTGACACAGTATCTGCCTGGTGGTTTACTGTATTATCAGAGCTTAGTTAAAAAAAAAACCAACAGCAATCCATATCCATTTTACTGGATTTATGTGAGGTTATGATTAAACTAGACAGACTTAACTAAAAATGAAGAAGCTAAAATTCTACGAGTAATAGAATATTTCTCCTGCTGAATTTCTCAGCTGCCCCTCTCAGGAGTTACCTGTTTTTGTGACTAAACAAAAGTAATGTGCTCTATAAATATATATATTTACATGTGAATGTTAGTCAATTTCTGAGTCATACAGACAAATCCATGGTATCTTGAAAATTGCTTTATTCCTTAACAAGAAATAATTTTATATGAGAACAAATCCTGACAAAATGCTCAGACCAGGTGAAAGAGCTGTTTTAAAGGTTGAATAGTGGCAGGACCTCAGAAACACATCTATGATACACACAGAGAAATTTCTCTAGAAACAACGATTTAACACCTGGTCATTAAAACATTAGACTATTTCCCTTCTCACCCCTTCTGCTGGTGGGACTATCCATTCTCTGACAGCCTCCATCACCAATTCCCTTCCTTACACGTGTTTTTGTTTTAGTAACTGAAGCAGAGAGCAGAAGTAACTGAGGACTCGTGTGGATTTTTAGGAGCCAATTGGGCACACGATCATTACATGTCAGCAACATTAACAGCAACATCTCCACTGGACAGAACAGCTTGTAAAGGTGTGTGAACACCACAGTGCTCTTGTGCTTCACCAGGAACAGGGATCTAAAACAAAAGAAAGAAGCTCCCTGTAATTCCAAACTGTCTCAGATGGCCATACCTGAGGGCTGAGTGAGGGGCAGCGTAACCCATGAGCTCAACCACCAGTTCTCTCAGTAAGCATGGTTTTCTGGAACATCCCCTTAGAAATGTTTTCTTTGAGTTTGTTAAAACAAGTGAGGCCTGCCCACCCTCTCATGTCTTGTTTGATTGGTTTCTTTCCAAGTATGACATGATCTCAGTCCATATGGTTTAAATTAGGGAGTGAGGCTCTTTGCAAGGCTGTGACAAAAAAGGGTAAGTCAAAACGAAGCCAACCGAGTGCATGAGCGTGTTCGGCAAGACCACAGGTAGGATTCCTTAATTCTACAGACCAGAGCCACGGAGCAATGGCTAATGCAAGCCTTTCCTCCCCCATCCCAGTGTCATCCAGGGCATTCCTTCACTGCCTGTGGTGGTATCAGCTGCCTCCCCACACACTGAAATCCCAGTTTACACTGGAATCTGGTGAATACCTTTGATGTTGCCTCTTAGCCGATGAAACACCAGTCTGGCAAACCCAGGGATGTTTGGGCATTTCTGTACTGTGATTACCCTTCACACCGTCTCAGCTTTCGTGTCTCAAGGTCTGAAGTTATTGTGGTACTGATACCTTTACAGACAACTTTAAGTTCACATACACTGAAATTAAGAAGCGTTACAGCTTCGGCAGCCCTGCAGAGCAGCACCGAAATTTGTACATCCACTGAATCGAACACTGTCTCAAGACAATAGTGACAGCAATTGCAGAATCATTTGAAAACTTGGTTATAACAAAGCAAAAGATACACTCCCCCTGCTCAAGTACTCAAATATCCCAGCTCCCCAAACACAGCAGCTATGGGCTGAGTCCTTATGGAAGCCTGTGACAAACCTGAGTTGTGAGGGAATGGAAATGTTCTCCAAGAGCATAACCTCTCCCAGCATGGCTTTGGGGGAAAGCACAGATTTCTCAGCAATACTACACTGTGATCACATCAAAAAGTATCTGAGATGGAGAGTAAATCGTGATCAGATGGATTTGGGAGCCTTTATAGTAACTGAGCACAGACTGTGCCAAGGGGAGCCCTTGGGTGTTGGATTCTGCCTCTGTACAATCTGCTGACTACCAATTTCCCAGGCAGCAAATATGTCCTAAAATAAGGCCAGGCTAAATAGGAGCTATGGGCTGATCAGAGGACTTGACTTCTTGTTTAGTCCCTGATAACACAAACCTCTCACTCATTTACTGTTCAGGCCAGCACCTTAAGGTAGCTGCTCTCCATTGGCTATGCTTCCAAACCTGGCTCCTGTCCTGCTTGGTTTCTGCTCCAAGTAACACACCAAACTCACACCAGTTTCCCTCCACACGCTGCTCTGCCTGCTGTGCTGCTTTCCTGGTTTCCTAATCTCTGTGCAGCCTCCCACAACGCTCCCAGGAAATCGCAGTTTGGTGCAAACATCAATGTCTTTGGTTCCTAGCGGCAGCTCTCCCTCCTTAGGGCTTGCTCCTCACAGTCTCACTGTATATCCCATCTTTCCTTGTTTGCCTTTATAGAACAACACCAAGCATTTCCATGAGGCTGGAACAGCAGCGGCACCTGTAGGGGCTTGAACGAGCAGAGCAGAGGAATGGGACACACCATCAGAGACAGCTCAGCGGCTTGTCAATAGGTTCAACCACATCACAGAGCCACACTCTGCTTTTGCGCTGCCAGCAACACTACGTGTGACTTCTCTGAGAGGCCAGACACAAGCACTGGACTGGATCTTTACAGCCTGGCATTGCTGTTGCCCTCTGAGGAAGAACAGGATGATGAGGTGGGAGAACAGCACCACAGCCTCTCTTGGACTAATGGATAAAAAATGCAGGCAAACTATTTTTAGATGAAAGCATGAAAACATTCTGCTTGAATTAAACTCAGAACTTGCAAAAGCAAGAACAGATGCAAAAATACTTATAGTACAAAAATATGTTTAAAATTCTTTAAAAAGAGTTTGGAAGATGCACTTCCTTACAGACTTAGATAAAGTTTAAAAATTAATCAACAACCACCATTCTCTAACCTTCAAACACTCTTTGAGGCTGTCTGTGCTTCCACAGGAGTTTTGGGAATCCTTTGTATGGGCACAGTGATGGCAGAAAGCAGCATCCATGTTAGATGAAGATGGGAACCAGACGTTGGCAAACCGGAGTAAATCAATGAAAGGGACAGTCACGACAAGAATGGTCATTTAAAAAAGATCATCCTCCTTTTGCATCCTTTTAATAAGCCTTTGTCAGCTACAATATTTTCTTTCCATATATTTTCCTAGGCTTTATTCAAGATAAAGGTCTTAAAGCCTGAAGCTGGGCAACAGAGCAGAGGGAGGAGGGCTGGCAGGGAGTCAGCCTGCGCTTTCTCCCAAAGGTTGTAGTCCAAACCAACTGGGTGGGCCAGAGTTCGCCTCCTGCCACCCTGGCTCTGTTCTGATGCCTCCAACTGAGATTCAGATTGACTTAGAGATAAAACTTTTACTTAAAGGGGGAAAGGAAGCCTAAATCACACTGCAGAGACAAAGGCTGATAAACTTCATGGTGTGAATTTAAAGTACGGAATAATTGCTAGGGCTGTATTGCCTATCTCTGGATACTTTGTTTAAATAATGCTATTTTGTAGCTCAGAAAATGTAACAGTGCTGCTATTTCATCCTGCGCGAGATCCTTCCCATCTAAATGCCTGTAGAGTGTTTTCAGGAATGAAAACAGTCGCAGGCTGAACACACCAGGTTCGTCTCACTGTTCAGAGTTACACTGACACAAGCACCAACACCAGCTCAGGCACCACCAGATCACCCGTGGCTCGCTTTGATCCAGGTAAGGTGTGGGCACAGGATCACATCTTTCTAAAATCAGCAGAATCCCCAAAGGTGGAGTTTGTGCCAGCATTACACAGCCCTCTGCCAGCAGCAGACCTGGCACAAAAGCACATCAGTATTGTAGAGAAACTCTGCACCAGAATAAAGTAGGGATTTCATCTGCCCTGATACTCCAAGCACACCTCAGCGAAGTTATACTGGGAGAATAATTTCTTCTTAGCAGTTACTACGAATCTCAAAGCCAGATTGACTGCATTTTTAAGCTCTGGGATTTACTGCATGTTTAGGACATGGTGCAAGTGCAAAGCAGAAAGGCCAAATTGATGAGCATCTATTTTGGTGTTTGGCACCAGCTGGAAACAAAATACAGGACAGGAAGGGAAATGCAGCTTAGCAGAGAAAGCAGTTACCAGAAAGCTATAACAAAGCAGAGCTTCCCACCACAGAGCACTGTCCCTCATACCCACAAGACTCCTGGAAACAGGAAGATCTGCTAAGCCAGAGGGAATTACACTCTCTAGAAGGAGGCCAGTTATGCTTATTTTACACACTATTGAGTGTGTAAACCTTAGTCTGAGTAAAGAAGTGTGAGCAGCAACATTGGTTGGTTGGCAAATAAAGCCAATGCCCAAAGCTCCCACGTGGGACAGGCTGCAGTTTAGTCAGGGGCTGTTCTTTCACTCACAGACTCATGGGCAACGGAGTGGGAGCTTCTCCACTGAGGCAACCAACAGTCATTGGGAAAGGGAGACAAATTATCCTTATTTTTTGAACCAAGAGAATTATTTTTTATTTGGACAGCAGGAACTTAATCAGGAAAGTACTGGGAAGAGAGTAAGAAGAACCATTTTGTTCTTATGTTCTGCTTTGGGCATGGCCTTTTGGCCAGGGGTCACAACACGTGTGTCACTCAGCCACACTTTGGAGCTGGTGCATCACCCAGAGCAGAGAAAGCAGGCTCGTGCAGCGAGATGGACAGAAGTGGGTTATAGGCAGGAATAACACAAAGCTCAGCTTTGGCTGGGAAGCTCATGGAAATAGCCTGCATTTTCTTCTAGTGAGTTTCAAATTAAAGTTTTGCTTTCTTTTTTCTTTCCTTAAATCTGTTTTCAATAACTATAGAGCTAAAAAGTATGAAGATAATTATAGCTGTCTGTGCAAAACAGAAATGTCAGACCTCACATTTCCCAACTGACCCTTCATCAGATGAAAATTCCCACAGCAACATTCTCCAAGCACAGAGATGGGAACTATGAAAATCTGCAAAACAGCATTTTGTCCAATAACCTTGTTCACGTGGCAGATGCTCAGGTGGGTGTTACTGTGATTTACAAAGGAGGAATAGCCTTAAGGTAATAAAAAAGTAATCAAACCTTCAAAAAGCTTGCACTGAGCAACCAGAGAATAGCTGAGGTACTGGTGGGGAAACCTGCTGCACTGGTCCTCTGGACACAGGAAAATGAATTATGAGAAAATCTGAGAGAAAAATGAAAATGAAATACTGTTGCAACATGGCTTGTCTGGCTCCTTCCATTCATCCTGAAGTGATGCATCAAAACCCTCCTGCAAGGAGAACAGCCCTAAGAAGGAACAAGGGGAAAGGTTCTCAGTAACTAACGCTGGGATAGGACAGTTGGCTTGAGTCAATAAAAAACGAGAGAAAGCCACACAAAATCTCAGCCTGGCCACAAGCAACCTCGTCCTGGATATCGTAAAAAGCATCTTAAAAATAATACTTTTTGTTCCCCAAAGTACTGCATTGGCTGGAGGTGCAAATACCACAGTTCATGCTGAGAGCACAGAGGAATGAATGCAAACATTTTCAGTTGCCTTGGGAAGAGTCTTGGTGACTCCCAAGTTCTTATCTCGTCTCTGACTCCAACTCCTACTGCAGCCACAGGTCTGTCAAGCCATTCAGCCTTCCCAGGCATGTACACAGAACCACACACTGGTTTGGGTTGGAAGGGACCTTAGAGCCCACCTCATTCCACCCCCTGCCATGGGCAGGGACACCTTCCACTAGACCAGGTTGCTCAGAGCTCCATCCAGCCTGGCCTCAGACACACTTCTAGGGACGAGGAATCCGCAGCTTCTCTGGGCAGCAACAGGTTTCACTCCATAAAATGCTCCAGGCAGGAATCAGTCACAACAATAGTCCCTTCTCCCTGGAGCACATTCAGCCTCCCAGCACAGTTTAGGGAGCTGTCAGGGTATCAAAGCACCCCTCACCACTCCTGTGCTGGCTCACACCACTGTCTGGGGAGCTGCTGGGCAGCTCTGCCCAGCCCTGCCATGGGCATTCCCGAGGGAGCCCATCCCACCATCCTGCCATGGGCATTCCCGAGGGAGCCCATCCCACCATCCTGCCATGGGCATGTTCTGAGGGAGCCCATCCCACCATCCTGCCATGGGCATGTTCTGAGGGAGCCCATCCCACCATCCTGCCATGGGCATTCC
>JAWWEU010000138.1:18404469-18443993 GCA_035583155.1 Acropternis orthonyx | reverse complement strand
TGACCCAAGGGAGCCAATCCCACTGTCCCTGCCTTGGCCATGTCCCAGGGCAGTTGATCCCACTGTCCCTGTCCTGGTCATGTCCCGAGGGAGCCGAATGCTCCCTCTGTCCTCATTTCCCGTACCACTCGTACCACAAGGAAGCCTGGGGAGCACTTTACAGGAAACCCAGAGCTAGTTCCAGTCCTACTGAATTTCAATATCTGTTACTCATTGATTCTTTAGGAGGGACTGTGGCAATTCCTAAGCCTTTCCTTGTAACAGGCTCTCAGCTGTTCCCAATTGCTGTGGCCTCCCTGGTTCAAGGCAGCTGTAAATGCTCTGCAGCTGAGCACTGGGCCCACTTTGTAAGGGCAGTGTTCCTGGCTCCCTCTAGGATTTAGCCTTCAGATACAGAAATCTTTTTCCTATTTACTGTATGAGAAATTAAGTCCTGTTGGGTACCACGTGCCTGCAGCAACCCAGCCTGAAGGTCTACGGGCTCTTCCCCCAGATCCTCCTTCACCCTCAAACCCAACTTGCCCTGCAGTCCCCACTCAGCTCTAACACAGCCAGGCCCTCACAGGCTCCATCAACACAGACCTTACAGTTTCAGCAGCAATTGTAGGTGACTTCGGCACTTTCACACGGGATGACATGCTTTTGATGCTCCTAATTGTTGAATTAAATACAGTATACATAAAGGGAATGGGTATTGTTCCACCTGCAGAGTGCAGATGCTGTTCTCAAAAAAAAATTACTGACTTTTTCACGGAAGTGTTTGGCTTTCATACAATCACTGGTCCTGACAGAAAAGCTTGTCATGAATTTAAGTAGTTTAAAGGCAAGATTTATTAAAAAAAATCCAAACAAAAAAAGGCAGGGGGAAAGTGCAAAAAGCATCAGATCTAACCAGATGTGGATCAGGTTAGATAAAGTAAGAAAAATTTAAATGAGAAAGAGAATTCCTCTAAAGGCAAGAATATCTTTGAAGTGGATTTTTTATTCAGTTTAGGTTAGCACAAGCTTACCCAATCATTCCATTTCTAAGGGTAGCAAATCACATTTTAATTATTATTTCTGACTCTTTTTCTGTATAATGTCTAAAAAGTATTTTTAATATCATCTCTAAAGTCTTTCCATACAACAGAGCAGGAAGACAAAGTACCGTGTGTATGGGTTTGAAAGAAGAAATACTGAAATATTAATTCATCATTATCAGCTTTGCCCACCACACTCCCAAACATCCCATCAACACTTCATAACAGTTTTCAGGTAAATCACAAGCCTAGGAAAATGCTGAAACCAGAATGCCAAATCCAGACTTCAAGGGAATTCTGCATGGGGGTCTTCAAGCTGCACTTTGTACCGATGTCTTTCTCCCAGATTTTGATTAATCCCGTGACCAAGGGTAATCCACTGGAATCAGCTGGAGATTGGCCCAAAGCTGTCTCCTGAAAGTAAGAGAACCAAAATGCAGAATTTCTTCTTCACTTGTTAATCAAAACTCTCCCCTCCCAGCTTCTTACAAAGCAATGTAATTTCCAATAAAGCAAAAAATTCATTTTTCAACCATGGCTTTCAACAGAGCATTGAGTTCTGGAAAGGTTTTACTGTTGAAGAACAAGCTCTGCCAAAGTGCTTTGGCTGACAGCTGAGGGGGAGCAAAAACAGGCTGGGGTATTTTTTTGGCAAGGCTCTGACAAAATGTTTAAATTCCTGCCATTTTTCTGACAATTGTGGTGAAAATTGTTACCACTTTAAAATTAATATTTTGGTAAGAGTGTCACATAGTTCGTGTGGGCATTTCCTGGGAAAGCTCCCAGTGGGAGTGGGCCGGAGCCCTCCTTGGTGTCCTGTGTGCAAGTGCGCATGGCTGGCTGGCCCTGCAGCCGGAGCAGCACTTCATCCTGGGCTGGGAGACAGCCCAGCACGCTCTCCTGAGTCCCCAGGCCACTTCTGTACCACTGAACCCAGAGTACATCAGACACAGGCATGGCAGGGCAGTAATCATTAAAAATCCCTGCACTTGCCCCCTTGTGTACTGCTGTTTGCATTAGACAAGGCACAAATCTACTCAGAAGTATACAAAATAAGAGGTGATAGATGATGAAGATAAAAGCAAGAAAGGGTCTTAACCTCTGAACAGGGTTCCTAATGCTCTGGCATCCTTGCCAGAAGTCCAAGTCTTAATAATCACATGGCTGTGATTTATTATCCATGTATGGCCACATTCTGAAAAAAATTCCCAGGGGGTCTGTAAATTGCAGATGTAACCACAGATTAATGCTCATAATCCCTGGTAAAAACTCTGCAATAACACTGCTATAGCCTAAAGAAATTCTCCCACTAATATTCCTAATCCTTTCCCATTGGACTTTATGATCCTTCTGTGATTTTCAGGCAGTCCAACAGTGACTAAACAATATTTATGATTTAATTCTGCTGGTTTTCATTTCCAGACTAGAGGATTTTTTTAAATTTTATTTTAGGTTACACCCACACACAAAAATACTCCCTCCTATAAATCCAGGAAATGACAAAAAAAAAAAAAAAAAAGATAAGAAACAAGAAGATGCCTTTGTGTCCTTCAGTGTCTCTCCTACCACTGCCTACACACTTGGAACCTTGTCAGACACTGGAAAACAGACCTGGGAGCATTAGTGACCTTCCACTGTGACTGCTGTAGCATCACACCTTCAACTCCGAAATCTCAAAGAGCAGGACAAACAGAATGAAGAGCCTTCTATTTTTTCCCCCTTTGATTACATCATACTTAGTCTTATTCTTTCTTCCTAGACTGAAAAGCTGCCAGTTTTCAAGTGTCCCTCATTAACTTTTAAAACCTAAGCTCTGCTACAGTAGAGTTATTAGTTTTTTCCTGGCACAGCCTGAAATTGCAATACCCACATAAGAGCACTAAATCGAAATAGCTACTCCAGCAAAGCAGGAAACACCGCTCGGTGCGAGACCGATATTAAATATTTGTACACAATAGCTTCTAATGGGCAGGAATTTTAGCTGTGGGTGATTATGTGTGCTTTTGGGAAGACAGTGATTAAGCTGTTTCAAAAGAAAATCACCTTTAAAAGTCAAAGCATAGGAAAAGATACAGTAAATAACTAACATCTCTTTGCTCAAAGGAGGGGATCTGCTTACTCAGCTATGCAGGGATGAACAGAACCAGCCCCCTGAGCAGCACATACCAAACATTGTCATCTGCCCCAGAACCACCCAGACCACACTTTGTACTCTGGGGAACTGTTGTACACCCAATGGCAGACAGCAGGCTGTCTGCATTTCCTTCTGGCCCTGTCTGCTTTAAAAATGGGAAGGGATTCAGGTCAGACCTCATTGGGGTCTGCAGCATCCCCACGAGGGGCAGGCACTGATCTCTGCTCTGGGCGAGCAGGGACAGGACAGAGGGAAGGGCTGGAGTTGTGTCAGGGCAGGGCCAGGTTGGATCTCAGGGAAAGGCTCTTCCCCCAGAGTTGGGGCACTGAGCAGGCTCCCCAGGGCAGTGGGCACGGCCCCAAGGCTGCCAGAGCTCCGGGAGGGTTTGGACAATGGGACAGGGGGGAGTGTTGGGGTGTCCTGGGCAGGGCCAGGGGTTGGACTGATGATCCCTGGGGGTCCCTTCCCACGTGGCCTTCTGTGATTCCATGGAGAAATAAGGAAGATTCTGAACACAGAAGCTGCCCAGGACTGTTGCAGGCAGAATCCCTGCGCTCGAGAGCTTTACGACTGGATAAAGCCCTGACATCCTGCAGAGAATTATTATCTGCAAGGCAACCAGGGCAGGAATAAGTTTCATCCTAGAGAAAGGCTGAACTTAAGGGTTTACAGGAATGAGGGTTGGTAAACCCAGGGTTGAACAAATCTCTGAGGGGAACCCTGAACAGCAGGATAAATTTAAACAGGGTGCCACAAGCCGAATTCTGTTCCTCCACAAGTCACTCTTTGGCTCTGCACACCATCATTTTGACGTTTGTGCTCTCATACCCCATCACGAATCTGGGGTTTAATTCCTAATTGTCCAGGGCAATCAAATTGGAAGATGCTAAGCCAAATGTACTTAAATTTTTATTTTTATTTTTTTCCCCACAAAATATAAGACCAAAAGATTCTAAACAATTACTATGAATTTGCTCTTACTTTCAGAGTGGAATTACAGCCACGCAAGCTCAGACTTTTTGATATATAGAGATTTGCAGTTTCAGTGTAACACGAACATCAAATCTCAGTAAGAAGTTTTGTAACCGGCTTGTTTGGAGGATGTCTCAGTGCAATAACACAGAAAGCAAGCAGCATAAACCAGCAGAAAAAGCCATGTTTTCAGATTAAAGGTCTGGCGATCAGTTTTTAAGGAGCTGGGCCTCATTAGAGTCAACCATCTCTACTCCTTGTGCTTGCAAATGTTGGCATGTGGACACACATCTCTTGAGTAACTACCGTGCTGGTCATGAAAAAAACTTCTCTGGATATCATACTTCTCTTCAGTGAGAAGGTGCAAGCAATGATCCTGCTGAAAGGTACTTACCCACCTTCCACCCAGTCATGTGGAACATCACCAAGACAGACTAGTAAAGGATCTATTCAAAACAAACTATTACAAGTGCAACTTCTAAAAATCCAGGAATTTATGATGCTGTACAATAAAGTCACATAAATAATTCAGTATTAATAGGACTTTAATCCTTCCTTGACACACTGAACTTGATAAAAAGTGAACTCTGGCACCAGATTTTTGTTTCTTAGAAAGTAATGTATCTTTTCCCTTCCTTTTCTCATTAAATCAATTCTCTTTCCTCCTTTTACTCTAGTGAAAATTCCCAGCCTGAAGTCCTAGATCAATGTTCTACAGCCATTTCTATGGGAGTGACATCCTTGGGCAGGAGAGGGAAGGATGTCTCGCTGATTTCAGTGTTTCATTTCCAAGATCCTGAAGCCTGCCGTGCAGACTCCTCCTGGCTCAGCCAGATCCAAGCACGTTCTTCTGAGATGGTGTTTACGTCAGTTCAGGAGAAAACTGGGGATATTTAAGAACATAAGAGGTAAACTGAACATCTCGAAATACTTTGTTCTATACCTGCATTTCACAATTCTGCCTGTGATGCCTGCTAAGGGGGGTAGGAAGATTCGTGAGCATGCAGACAGAAGCTTGGAATTGTAAGAAAATAAGGATATTCTTGGAAAAATTGCCTTGGGTTTATTTCTGTGGCACACTCAGAGGCAGCTCAGACATCAGGGAGTTCTGCACAGCTGCCCTTTCACGCTGTGGTGTGCAGAGATGTCCCCAGCAGCCACAGAACCTGCTACCCCATGCTCAGAGCCTCACCCTTACATGTGCGCACACACACACACACACACACACACACACACACACAACCCTTCTGTGAATGGAGTTTTGTTTCTGGGAGGTTCTGGAGAAGCCTGAGGGGCCCTGACCCACAGACGGTGACCCACAGGATCCTCGCGAGTCTCAGCTGGGCCAGCCCAATCCATCCTCCTCCTTCATAGCTCAAGTGCCCTCCCTGTCCCTAAACTCTCCCCAAAAGGTGGCTGCCAGGCTTAGCCGGGACCCTCCCCTGGAGCCTCACCGTGCTGACTAAACCCTCCTTAGGCACTTTTTCCTAAGTCTCCTCTGCTCTGGCCTTATTGCCTAACCAAAATAATTGGTCCCTGTCCTCTTCATAGCACCACTTAAATATGTTTGCAGATGCTTATGTTTCCCAACAGTTTTCTTTTGGTCTAGACTGAACATGACCCTTGAATTTTCCACAGAGATCCGAGGGGTTGATGATCTCCCTGGGGCTGAGCGGGGCCTGGCCACGGCAGGTACCACAGCTGCTGGGAGGACTTCTGAATAAGCTACCAGCATAATTCTGTCACTCACAGGAGCAGGTTCAAACATTCCTCACTTGCACCACATTATGGGGAAAATTCAGTTTCTCCAGACTTATTTATTGCTGCTCTGCCTCCTGAAGCTGTCTGCTCTTAAGGAAAAATAAATTTGGTTCTGCTCTAATACGTGGGCTAGAATGCTGTCTAGTGAGGCTAAGTGCATTCATATTTAAGGGCACTTTCAAGAATTATAGAGAAAAACTTCAGAGAAATATACCCAATAAGAGATGTGGAAAAACTGGATCTATTCAGTTTATCAGAGAAAAAAAAAAGTGCAAAAAATTTGAACACAATCTCTCAGAATCACTTTATAAGGAAAAGACAAGACATCCTGAATGTAGCAAAGGTATAACAAGATCAAACCCTCAAGTCACTACATTCAAACTAGAAACAAGATGGAAATTTTTCACAGGAGTGTGTCAAGGTCTCCATCACATGGGGTTCTTCAGTCTAGACCAAGGTCCTAAACGAGGCCACTTCAACCATATGGGGAATTTTAAGGACTGTTTTATGCACAAGAGGTCATAATATCAGTTTCTGGGAACCAAGTCCCTGTTACACAGTTTGCAGGTTTCCTTATGGGAAATCAGCTACAGAATGTTTGAAGACAGATGAGACTGCTGAGCTGTGAATTAGCTGAGAACAAAACACCAAACAGCAATTCCGTGAAATTTTAAGCAAGGTACCGCAATCTTTCCTTCTTTCATTGCTAACTGAGCATCCTGCAGCTCTGGGAGGCAGACAGAAAAGGGAGAAGAAAACCAGAAGGCTTTTAAGTAAAAGTAAACCTGAAAGCAAAAAAGTCCATGGCATGTTTAGGAACTTTTTCCAAAGGTTTTTGTTGCCATTTTCACCCCCAGGTTTGCTGCACTCCTGGAGGAAGGCCTGCTGGAACATCTGTACCCTTTCCCTATCAGCATAGAAATGATGTATTAATCATAACTTTCATCTGAACAAGCACAAGAAGAGCTCTCACTTCTTTTCTGCTGTTTTGTTTCCCTTGGTCTCTTCTCTCCTTCTCCCTCCACAGATCTGCTCTTACATCCCATCTGGTCCCATCCCATCCCATCCCATCCCATCCCATCCCTCCTGCATTTTCCTCTCTATCTGCTCTTTGGTTTTGTGGGTTGTTGGTTGGCAGTTCCACATTTCTGTGATTAGAAAGGTTTGTCCAATTCTTGAACGAACGCTCCAGGCAATGGAATTCCTTCATTAACCTTATTAGCATCAAATACTACAGTTGCTGTGGTGACCACAAAGTAAATTAAATCAGGATTTTCTGGGATCTAAAATTTGGCTATAGTCTAAGTACCTGTTAGCAATGGGGCTAATAAATAAATAAATAAGTAAACAAAGCCCCATGGCTGTAGCAATTTACAAAACATAATAGGGAAAAATTGCCCTTTGCTGTTACAAATGCAAGTGTTAAAAGGGTGTCACGCTGCGAAAGGTTAAGGTCTATTAAAACATTATAATTTTGCAGCCTTTAATATTATCAGTATTTTCCACTTGTTGCTGCCAGATAATAACTAAGAGTGGACAGCAAACATCCTGCCTTTACTGCCACAGTATGTATAGAAAATACAGTCCAGCTTTAAACCAAAAAGCAGCTCCCCCTGTGTAAGGCTGGGGCTGCTGATGGGACTGACAGCAAAGCCAGGACGTGCTGGGGCCGCGCTCCAGGAGCACCCCAAGGCTCCTCCCTGGCAGCCACACAGGTGAGCACACCCTGCAAACTGTCTCCTCCTGTCTCCTGGAGCTCTGCTGAGCAAAGGATTTTCAAACTGAACACCAATCAATAGTGACACCTGGCATGGCTGGGATTGGCTTTCCTCCTTGAGAAGATGTCACATTTACCCTTGTCTTCAGCTGAAGGCTGGCTTTGGGCTCCTGTGCAGCTCCCATGCTGCTCTGTTGGCTGGGGAATAATTTAGGTGAATGTTCCTCCTTGAGCTCCATCAGAGAGCAGAGGTATAGCTGACATCCCAACCGCCAGGAAAGGTGACATCTTCATGGTTTAAGAGGCTATTCCTCGTCCTGTGGTCAGTAACTTCATCAGCCCTTGTGCTCAGAGCTGTAAGATGACAAGGCACAATGTACAGAGGCATTGTCATGCCAAACCACAATATAAAAAAGACATTGACCCATTAGAGAGCGTCCAAAGGATGGAGAAGGGTCCCGAGGGGCTGTGTGAGGAGCAGCTGAGGGCACTTGTTCTGATCAGCTGGAGAAGAGGAGACTGAGGGGAGACCTCATTGTGGTCTACAACATCCTCCCAAGGGGCAGAGGAGGGGCAGGCACTGATCTCTGCTCTGGGGGGGCCAGGGACAGACCCAGGGAATGGTGTGCAGTTGTGTCAAGGCAGGCTCAGGTTGGATCTCAGGGAAAGGCTCTTCCCCCAGAGGGTGGTGGGCACTGAGCAGGCTCCCCAGGGCAGTGGGCACGGCCCCAAGGCTGCCAGAGCTCCAGGAGGGTTTGGACAACAGGACAGGGACAGGGGGGTAGTGTTGGGGTGTCCTGGGCAGGGCCAGGGGTTGGACTCTGATCCTGATGGGTCCCTTCCAGCTCAGCCCATGCTACAGTTCTGTGACAGATCCAAAGCTCAACACCATCTGCAGATGACCCATCTCCTCTGCCTGCACTGGCTCCAGCCACACCCACTGGGACTCTACTGAAGAGCACCAACCTTGCTGTACCCGGGACCCCCCACCCATCAGGTGGAGCTCCTGAAGCAGCAAAGTATTTTCCACTCCCCACCAGCACCTTTCTGTTGGGTCTCAGCACCACAGCACAGTTGGGGTAAAGGCTCAGTGAATCCTTTCGTGTTCTTGACAATAAACTGAGAACCGAGCAGCGCTTCCAAAAGGGAGCAGGATACATAAGGAAATCCATGAAAAGCCCTTTCTACCTTTACAAACAGGTTGCCTTTGCCTCTTTCCTCGCAGCTCTGTGAATTGCAGGCTCCACAACATCTCCAGAATATGGAAATATATATCATGGGAAAACTGAGAGGGTTGTTTAAACAACAGTAAGAACTAATAAGGAAAAAAAATCTGATTACTGAGTCTGTGCTGTGCTTGAAGCAGCAGGCAGTGGTGCATCTGCAGGAGATGGCTGACACTGCTGCAGCACTTGCATAGGGAGGGGCTGCTCCTCGGCAGGGAAAGGCAGCGGAGGGTTTAATGCTCAGGAACTCCACTCTCCCTTGCCCAGCACAACACCACAGTTTAGAAAAAATAAAAAGCTGGAAAAACAAGGCAAGAAAACATGATCTTGTTTGAGCACATAATGGAGATCTTGAATAACTGATATTTAAGTCATGTACTTGCTCTTCTGAACACGCTTGTGGTGAGCAATTGTTCACCTGCTATAAATTAGAAGCAACTGATAAGTCTCCGTTTATGAGTCTCCAGTCAACAGCACTCACACTAAAAAAAAGCAAAAGCAAAGCCATCCATAACCAACAGCATTTTTCCAGAGCTGGACCACATAGAAATGTTTCCAAAGCAGATATGCAGCAGATTTCTTTAAAATTTAGCAGCTCAGAAAAGAGTCACAAAGGGTTGGGCAAATTTCACTCTCCATCTGTTCCATTGTTACTCTTTGCTAGACCTAAGTTTAATATTTTTAAAAAAGTTAATCTGTACGATTGAAGCATGTTCTTTTTAATCTTGATGAGGTTTGATTTTATACACTGTAGAGCCTCATCCAGAAAAGCTTTAAAAATTGAGAGGAATAAGATCAGAGTGGTGAGAATATGAGGTGGGGTTTTATCCAATGTATGACTAGATGTTTCCAACTAGTATTCTGTGCAAAGGAGCGGAAAATGAGCCATTATAAAGAAGTATTTTCATAGATCTTCACAAACATGTTACCTCTGCTGACCTTTAGATAAAGGTAAAAAGGTTAATACAATAATTTGGAAATTATTAGCCTGAAAAAGGACCAGTGACCTTCTCAGGGTTGTTCCCAGATTTTTTAGCATAGCTTCCAATTCCTGGGAGATCATTTGAGCCGTGCAGAGACCTTACTTAGTCAGAGTCAAAATATTTTTCTGCCTTTGTTGTGGCTCTCCAAATACATAAAATGTGGAGTTGCCTTTTGTTCCACCTCCACC
Organism: Acropternis orthonyx; assembly: GCA_035583155.1. Taxonomy (NCBI): domain Eukaryota; kingdom Metazoa; phylum Chordata; class Aves; order Passeriformes; family Rhinocryptidae; genus Acropternis; species Acropternis orthonyx. Next base: position 18,433,993 of record JAWWEU010000138.1, on the reverse strand, counting down.
CCAGCTGGGGAGGGTGCCAGTGTAGGCTTTCATTCATGGGACTACAGATTTTCCAACCATAGGCTGTACCGGAAAGAATAACAATTGGGATTGACTTCTCCCTAACACGTCCTCTCCAGTTTTCAGGGTTTGATCACTGAGCCATCAGTTCCCTCAGTGCAGCAAACGATGCAAATTCATTTTACCCATTTACGTCATCGCCCCTTTGGGCCAAGGGTTTCCTCTCCCCTTTGAAGTAACGGCAGTGTTGAGAAGGGAGATCTCAGGGAAGGGTGCAGAACAAATCCAGAGCTCTGGGTCCTTTCCCAGCTCCTTCATTAACTTGAGATCCAGCTTGAGCAAGCAACTGGATTATTTATGCCACGACTTACTTGTATGTTGGTGTAGAGCACTGAAATATCTCCAGGAGAGATACAAGTCTCAGACACATTTACAACAAATGCTTTAGAAGCTGGAGTAGGTAGTGCCAACCAGAAAGAAACATGGAATGACACCCGAATAAGGGAAATTTCAAAGCAGAGCCTTCAGTAAGTCTGGATCAGAAATACCTCACAACTTCAGCCCCTCAGTTTTTCAGTTCTAGAGTCTCCTAAACCCAAGTTGTGTCAATTTGTCTTTCTGCAAAACACAAATAGGAACCCCAAGAGAGAAGACCAAGAAAAATTTGCTGTACTATTACAACAACCCACTTGTGACTGAGCTCTGTCACTGAGGACAGAGGTGTTTTGTACTCCTCTCTGGAATATAGGCCATGCTTAATTCAAGGTTACATAAGCTGGAGACAGGAAATTCAGATAATAAAAATTAAAAGTTTACATGATATAAAAAATCCCGGATTTGTAGCCATTACCATACCCATAAGAAATTAAAAATCTGGTTAGGAACACACTAATAATACTTCTATGGAGAGTTCATGATCAATATATCTCATTTAAATTTTTATAAGTGGTACTTTAAGGAAGGTCTGAAGACCAATTTCTGATGTCACTTTGGTTATTATTTTGTGTTTCTGGGCTGGGACTGATTTCTGAGAATTATGCTAATGTTTTAATATTATACTATTATTAAGCTTTTCCCCCCCATGGACAAACAAGGTGACTGTAGGAAGTGTATGTTTGATCTGTATTTCTACAGTAAAACACAATGGAACCATGTCTGACCATGGCTGTAATTCAGTAAGATGAATGACTGTAATGCTCCCCTTGCTGATGAGCTTTCCCCTCATTAAAAGAGTCACTTGTTTCCAAAGTACTGAAGGAAGATAGAGTGGCTGGATGAGGGAGCAGGAGAGAGTGTGCAAGTGTGAGTGAGGGAGTGATGCTATTCACGGATTAACCTCACTCCTTGGTAGGGTGCAACTGCAGCAGTGAGGAGTTGTGCTCTCTTACTCTTCCTGGCTTCCTGAATCCTGAATTCTCCATGACCTCCAGCTCATGGCCTGCCCTCCCCACGCACAAGGAGAAAGGGAACTTCACAGGCAGCTTTTGGTAGCTCACTCCAAACCCCCAGGCACAGCTGCTCTGTTTTCAGGCAGCGTGACTGTTTAACACACACTCCACTTCCACTCTTCTTCTCCTGCCTCCCTGGTTTCCATAAAGCAACTGGATTTTAGCTCTCAATCCAAGGCTTTGTGCTGTCTGTTTCTGAGGCAGAGCCCACAGACGTGCAGGAGGATGTTGGGTAGGAGGGATGTGCAGAGGGCACTGGAGCAGAGAGAGCGGGCAGGGCAGGGCAGTTGCCCCTTCAATCAGAAGGCCCTTGACAGACTGAAAGAAGGGCCAGAATCAGATCTGTGAGTGACCCAGGCCAGGCACTGCACAGCCCAGCCAGGGATCACCGCAGGCTCCTGGAGGGCTCCCTCAGCACCGCATTCGTTCATATTCAATCCATCTGTCCAGCCCTGGAAACCTAAAATTCCTTTGAAACCAAACCTAACACAACTGTAGAGCTCCCTGCATGGAGCGTGCCTGTGCACTCTGCAGAAAGGGAGAAGAGCCAGAATCTGGACACCGAATCACGGTCTCCTGTGAAAGAGGGGCTGCGGTGATTTATTTGTCCCACAGTCTCGTTACGGCAGAACCGTTCCCTGCTCTCCAACACGCAGTGGGGTGGTGCCAGTAACCCTGCAAAGCTCAGGCCCCCAGCAGCCTTTGAAAGGTGTTGTGCTTTTCCCCAGCAGTGAGAGGGAAGCTGAGGCCAGGATGCCGCCCCAGTGCCCTGCCAGGCGTGCCACGGCCAGGAGTCCCCCCGAGACACAGCGCTGTGTACAAATCAGACACGCTGCAGAGCTGCAGGTTGACACACACATCGACTCCAGGGAGCTCAGATGATTTCTTTGCTCTCAGCCTCCCCTCTGTAACTCCCAGCACTAACCACAGATCACCGGACTGTGTTTGGTGTCATAGTGTGAACTCTTTTCCATCCGAGCTCCGTTACAAAGGCAAATGGTATCTCAAGGAGCAAGCTGACCCCATTATCAGACCCTTGGGGAGTTGGGAGGGCAGCCAGCAGTGGAGCCAGCCAAAAGACCTGAGCCAAGGCCAGCTAAGAAGCCAGCCAGGCAAATCCAGAGCTGCTGGAAAAACACATTCTGGAGCTTGGAGTCTGGGACCCTGAGCTACTACGCACACCCTGCTTTAGTGATGTGGGTGTTGGCTGGAACAGAGCAGCACGGCAGAGAGGGTGAGCAGGGAGAGCAAACGAGACTGGCGTTACATAAGAGGCCTATTGACTATTTAACGCTACTTGAAAGTAACAGGTATGTTTACTAGAACATAATCTCCTCTTTTACAGTAAAAGGCTTTTACAAGGAAAGGATGTGTAAGAAGGAATCTCACAATATACCCCTACAAAAGTATAGAGGGCTAGAACGGACAGCACAAGAAATGTGGGATGTATCTGTCTACTTAGAGTCTTTTCAAGCTTTGGAGAGTGTATTTTTCAGTCACCTCGGAGCATAATTGCTATTTAAAGCCAACAGGCAGAAAACCTTCACCTCCAACAGCAGTAGAATGCAAGTAGATTTATTAGGAGCACAAATTGTTATTTGGTCACTTCTAGATCTTTTTCTTTTTTTTACTAATAAAGGAAATTATTTATAATTTTTCAAATACGATGTAGATGACAGGACACAAGATAATCGAGATATTCTGGGTTTGTTCTCCAACAGGTTCTGTGACTGAGTGCATTTTGAAGGACTTCTGTTGGTGGGATCACTGCTTCAAGCTCAGCCAAAGAGGACAGCACCATGGCACCAGTCCACATCTGTGACCACTGTGGGAGAGCACATCGGTTTGAAACATCCAAAGCTGATCTCTAACCATGTTCAGTATCAGTGGATGAATAATTCATGTTGCTGTACTGAAGGACTGTCCTGTTCTCACAGAGCCTGGCAACCCCTAAGAGAAGTCAAACTTTTAGATCACAGTAAAGCTGTTTATAAATACCCTTCTCTGTTTCTACCTCTGCCATCAGTCCTCAGCTCATCAGTGGAAAGCTCTGCTTCGATGGAATGCTGAAAATCTTGAAAAATCTTTGTTCCAGGGATCTCTGCTGCCTTTTCTGGGGGAGCATTTTGCTGAAGCAAAAGCTATGTTCACAGCAGCTACAAAAAAATAATGCCATAAGAACCTTGGGAACCTGAAAAGCAGATGTTACAGCCTGGGACCAAAACATGGTGTTAAGTCCATTGCCACTTCTCAGAGAGTACAACTTTTCACAGGCAGGACACCTGCCTGAGAGCTCAGACTAAGCTTTGGGCTCAGCTTTCTGCCTAAGGGAACAGATGATTAAGACATGAGACAGCAGCCCTGCAAGCAGAAAGAAAATAACCTGAGTTAGAAGCTCACAGGAAAACAGAGGATGAGGTGCTTAGAAATTTTTCCAAAGATTGTCAGCGCACACAGGTCTTCAGGTTGGAGTGAACTAGCACAGGTCAGGTGAAGGAGACTGCTACACAAAAATATTCTGTAACACAAAACGTTCCTGCTGTCACAAACGCTCTTTTTAATCATTAGTACTTTAGCAAGAAAACACATGTGCACATACACACAAGTTTAACATTTCTCTGAAAGTCTGATCTCTTGTTCTTCAGACCAAACAGAAAACATAGAGCACGCCAAATTCTGACCAGAATCTGCAGCAAAGTTCAGCTGATCCGTGGTGTTGAAAGCCCATTGCTGCTTAAAATGAGTATTTCCCAGGGCAGTGAAATAAACTTTAGATAAACACAGGCAACTGTTGCTTTGGTGTAGGAGAGACCAGCATGCTTCAGAAATATTACTCCTGGTTTGTGCTCCCAAGAGCAAGGAGAGAACACCACCATCCAGAAGACACTGGGACATCTGACAGGGGAATGTTAGATCTGGCAGAACAGAGCAACAGCAGCCTGAAGTGAGCAGGAGGATGAGAGGCAACTGGAGAGCAAAGTCAGAGGCACCCTCCAAGGCTAGAGACTGAATATTGTTTCTTTATCTGGGGGATAAAGCATTTCGAACAGAAAGGAGATGGGGGGTGTTTCCTCTGGCACCTGGGGAAGTGTCTCACAGGGCTGGGAGCTGCACTAGCCTGGGAGGGTGTCTGGGGACGGCGCAGTCCCATCAGGGAACACGCCACTGACCTATGCACGTAGAACACTCTTGGCATTGGTGCAGATTTTTGCTGCCAAAAAGGCAATGTCAGCCCTGCCTCCATTTTCCAAGTTCCTCATTCATAGTGACACTCAAAAGCGGAAGAATCTCAATAAAAATGCAAAATGAACTGTAACAATGGAGATGTAATCACAAATCTCCTTGTGCTGAGGTACAGCCCAAGGACAGCCCAGAGACCCAGGTGTGGCAACTTCCCACCCCTTTGCTGAAAGATTCCTCATTATTTCACTTGCTAAAGCCTTGGAAAAGTCTTTGCAGTGGCCCTCTGGGGATATCCGGGTGGTTTCATCCACACTACTGAACACGTGTTTGTGCTTCCCACGGCGCTGGTGCTGCGCTGTCCATGTCAACCTAAGGAGAAGCAAGGCTGGTTTTTCACTTAAACATTAATCATGAGGAAAAATCGAACCAGAAAACATCTCAAAATGTAGGGCACAGTCATTCGCATGGAATATGTGGTCAATCTTTGCAATATCTACTTGGATAAAACCATACACTTAAACTAAGAAGGCAAGAAAGAAGGAGGTAAAGCCATATTTGAAAGTGTAAGTCTTCCTCATGCAATGCCAAGGGTCACAGATGATTACTGCTTGTCTCCTATCTTTGTTAGTTTGGGGGTTACTATTAACAGCAGTTACAGCAAGACCTGGAAATGTGTTTTATTCTAATTTTAAAAACAAACCAAAATACACTCAGATGTAGTTCACCACCACACTCCTGTGAGGAATAAAGCCCAAGAATTTTGCTGAAGCAGTTGGACAGCAAAAAGGCATTTCCCAGCATAACTTTACAGGCTGGTAACTTCAGAGCCACTCTAACACATTTTAGGTCAAAGAAAATCAATTTGTACTGGCTGATACTATTTACAATGGAGAATAAATATAAAGTATTTACATTAATGACTGTACAGTCCATGTAATTAACCATAAACTGTTTCTCTTACTCATTTCATTTTTATCACCATGGCTGACCAAAAATTTAACAGCAACATTATCAAACATCAATATCTTCCATTTTGACCTAAGGAAATGGACACATTTCTGCCTTCCACATAACATTTCCAATTTCCATCTAACCAAAAACATACATAGGCAGATCTGGAACAAAAAAAACCCATGCAGGTTTTTCATGCATTTTCTAATCAGCTGAATATTTATAAAAGTTGGAACTCCCCAGAACTAGACTGGGCAGATGCAGGTCTTTGTAAAAGGACAGTGGCAGACACAGGGAGCTATGCTAAACACACATTTAAATAAAAAGGGATCAGTTACTGAATCAGGGTCACCGAAAAGTGACCATAAACTTCTTGGGTAATCACATTCTAAAAAGAACTCCAAAGCCTCTCTGGATGTACTGGACCTTGTTATCAAATAATTTACAGTTGTGTAAGTCAATATGAAATCCCTGGTGCAAAAGCAGATAAAAGGAACTGTTGATTATCAGAGAACCACAGAACGGTTTGGGTTGGAAGGGACTTTAAGCTCATCCCATTCCACCCCTGCCATGGGCAGGGACACCTCCCGCCAGCCCAGGTTGCTCCAAGCCCCGTCCAACCTGCCCTTGGACACTCCCAGGGATGGGGCAGCCACAGCTTCTCTGCCCAACCTGTGCCAGGGCCTGCCCACCCTCCCAGCCAGGAATTCCTTCCCAATATCTGACCTAAACTGTCCTCTGCCAGTTTGAAACCATTTCCCCTTGCTCTATCACCACATCCCTTTGTTCCAAGTCCCTCTCCAGTGCTCTTGGACCCCTCTAGGCACTGGAAGGCTGCAATCAGGTCTCCCCAGAGCCTGCCCTTTTCCAGGCTGAACACTCCCAACTCTCTCAGCCTTTTCTCATAGGAAAGCTGTTCTAATCCCTCCAATCACCTTCGTGGCCCTTCTCGTTACAGATTACTGTTTCAGCTGTTCTAGCAACCACTGAGCTTGTCAGAAAAGGAAACAGATTCTCTTACATTTTCCCCAGGTAACCAAACACTGCCTATAAGCAGTGCTGGAAGCAGCAGTGGAACTGCACCAGCCCTGCCTTCCTCTGAAGGGCCTTTTGCACATTGCCATGCACACCTAACGACCCTGTTTAACAACAACTAGCAAAACAAATAAAAACTGGAAGAGTCCAGTCTCTTGCAAGGAAGACAGGACTGTGTGTTGGACCACCAGGATGACCCTGGGTGTGTGTGTGTGGCTCCGCCGCTCGCAGCCCTCGCATCCGCCCAGCTGTACGAAGGGCTCATGGAAAAGCAGAGATCCGCCCGGACACGCACACCAGCAGTGAATGGGCCCTGAAGGATTTGATGAATGAAAAGTACTCAGGATTGTGAACTTACATTTGATTTCCACTGTTTGGGGAATAAGGCTGACCTTTCTGTTGCCATGCAACCGAGGAAAATGGGAACAGAGAGCGTGTGTCACCCCAACAAAGGGCTTGAGTCAGCTGTTGCTCAGCATCTTACGGACACACTGCTGTCTAGACACATGTCCTCAGTTAAAGCTGGTCCCCTGCCAAGGAAATAATATGCAGTGTGAACTATTTCTTCCTGAAAATCAGATTAAGGACCTTGGGAAGAAAGGAAAAATTGCATCATCTTGATACAGCAGTACAAAAATCAGCTAAAACACAGGAAGTAACACTTAGACCTACAGAGACAAATAAACTGTAAGTACATCAGAGAATTACATTCTCCCATCAGTTTCTCCAAGTGATAAATTCCCGTCAAAATTCAAGAATCAGATCCTGATATAGAATGAAAAGTGTTGACTGAGCTTTATAAACCCACCAAGATGAAAAACAGGTGTTTCATCATCCACAAAACGCAGTTATCTCATACAGTACAAAACAATTTAGGCATACAAGGCATGTTCTGAAATTCTGCCAATATGTTGTGTTGTCTCTTCTTGCATATGCAGGCAAGGACAACTGAACCAATTTTATGGCTGCAATATGGATTTCCAAGTAAATAATCAATCCATGCAGAGAACTAATGTAGGAGGAAATTATATAAGATGGATAAAAATCTGCATTTCCAACAGACCTGTATTCTGTTCAGTGTGAGTAAAACATTAGGATTCTTTACATGTGCATTTTCACAAAGCTGCCTTTATTAAGCATCACTGAATCTTTTAGCTGTTTAGGCACACTGCACCTGCCAAAGGAGCTGCAAGGAGCAGTCCTAGGGACACCACCGAGCCCAGGAAGGTGCCAAAGAGAGTTCACCCTTTAGCCAGGGCTCTGCTCCAAGGCTTCGGCTTTTAAAGTTGTCTGAACACTCTGGGAGTTCCCATTACCTGCAAAGACACAGAAATTCCAGAGAGGTCACAGAGCAATCACCCACGTTGAAGAGGCCCAGACCAATTAGTGCTGAAGGAATTAACCATCCTCTTTATAACCAAATGAAACCCTATTGAGGGTAATCTAGGCAGCACCTTGAATTTATATCAATATTTAATGTTTGCTGTCTCATGCTTACTGTGTTTCACCAAACAAGAAGTGGTTCCCTGTGCTGGGGCTTTGATCTCAAGGCAGTGGTCACTTCCCTTACACATTATTTCACGCTTTGCAGCTGATTTGCACCACCTTAAGGTCACCTCAGCTCCACACATCTGCCTCTTTTTGCAGGCCTCTGACTTCATCAGAGGATAGAGGATCTGCTGAAACTAGATGGCAAACTTCTACGGTTGAACTTCTACAACTCAAAATTACAAGAGTATTTACATTTATGCATAATTATGCAGTCATGCAATACAGCGTATTTGTGATTATGTCACACATAATTAACAATAACACTGCTGTCTTTTTAAAGACAATTCTGATCAATGTCTTAGATTTTTTAGTGTTCAGACAATGGGCTTGTTTATTTAAGAATTATTTGTGCAGTAGTATATATATTAAATGGGAATAATTACATTTCAATTAATGGCTAATAGTGCTAAGTTAACACAAAAAGGATTTTGAGGTGTTTTCAGGGAGTTGCAAGTCCCCTGGAAATCTCTCCCCCATTTTTTGTGCAGTGAAAACAACCAGCACCAAAAAGTAACCTGAGAAAAAAAATTCAGATGCAATTTCAAGACAGTTGATGTCCTCAGGTAGGAAAACACCACTCACAGCATTAAAATGCAATTTTTAATAAAAAAAGCTTCCCTTCTTTGAGCTACTTCATCTCAAAAGCCATTTCTTCTGCAAGTGGATACGTAAGACAGTGGAAGACTTGAGGAGAATCTCCAATGCTAATGGCCAACTTCAGCAATTCAGCTGAATTTCAGCATTTGCTATCCCCAAAGAGGGGAACAGGATCACAGCCAGAAGCCTCTAAATAGTACAAACATTTGCACACTTTTACAAGACAGGTAAAAACCTAAATTATGTTGCTAATTAATTTTATATTTCCTTTGGGTAGCCAAAGAAACCTGGAGCTATTCAGCATTCATCGAGTGATGGGGTTTTGCCAAGTATTCAGGTATGTTATTAACAGAAGCAGCCAAACGAACTGAGATCATGCTTTCTGCAATACCTGCAGGGGGAAAAGTCAAATTCAAAGCAAGCTTACGCAAATCAAATATATACACGAGGCAGAAAGGGAGAAAGGAGTACCAAAGCACCTGAGACATTTAAATGCATGTAAAACCCCTCAAAACTAACATTTCTCCAGAACCAAAACAAAAGCAAGACTGCAGTTCAACGACAGCAAGTACCAAAGTACGCCGAAGAAAAGTACTTAAAAGAAATTGAGCACAAAACCTGACCAGCTTGCAAAAGAAAGGTGTGGTTTGTGCTACACACGCTGCCCAAATAGTTACATGAGACTTAATTGATTTCTGTAATTGAGCATGGCACAATAAGCCAAACTTTCCTCCATACCTGCACTGTGTAGGTGTGATGCCCTGGAGAGAAAAAGACAGGCAGGACATTAAATAGAATATTTTTACCTTCAAAGCTGCTTCCCTGTCTCCTTTTAACCTGCAGAGTCTTTTTTGTTCTCCTTAAAAAGATCTCGTAATTCAATTGAGGAACATCTGTGTTCATATCAACTTCTAAAATACTTAAACCCCGATTACCATACACAAGTATTCACTTCCCTCTTCACCCACCAGCATAAAGCAGCAGCCTCTTACTTGATTCCCAGGGCACAAACAAAAGCCAGCACAGGTTTCTTCTTAACCAGTGAACAAAGTAAGCTGTTCAGTTGATGTAAAATGGGTATAATTATTGACCACAGTATGATTGGTTAATAAAGGATAAATTTTAAAAATAGATTTTAATAAATAAATAATGCTTTACCCCCACTCTGAGCCTTCAATCACCAGTCCTCTCATTTGTTTATGCAGCTTTCCCAACCCAAGAGGACACTGCAGAGCTGCACAGGTGACACCTGCCCTTCCGTGCCCAGCTGGGTGTGGGGAGCAGGGAGGGCTGTGTCTGCCCTGCTGTCACGGAGAGGTTTCCTAAACTCATCCAAGTGCACTAAGATCTGCAAGGATTTTTTTCATCTCTTTTTAAGGCATTGCAGCTGAAAATTTCCTGTTCTGAACAGTATCAGAAACAACCAACCAAACCCCAACACATTCTAATGCAGTTTCTTTCAGTTTGACTCTCCCAGGCTCCAGTTCATGTGCCTTCGTTTTGGTCTATACTTTTCACCCAAACCGAATTTAATTTTGCAAAATGTCATTTGAGTGTGTTATCAGGATGGCCCCTGTCTCTTTGTCTCTCATGGTGGATAAAGCAAAGTTCTGATTCCAGATGACAGCTGCACAGCCAGCTGTGAAGTTTCTCCTGTTAGCTCCTGGTGACACACCTGCTGGAGTGAGGGTTTGCTGGGCTGCTCTTTTGGGCTTGCTTAAAATACTGCTCAGACAAAGAGGAATCAGGTGTTGTCATTCAGCCAAGAATCATGTTTGAGGTTATTCAAAATAGCAGGTCCTTATTTACAGCCCCAGCTTTCCTGTCAGAAGTCTCATCCAGAGTGGCAGTCGAGTGTTCCGCAGTAACAGCAGACACACATGTCCATAAGTAATGCCTTGTGGAGACACATGACTACCTAGGAATCTACTACAGGGATCTACTGCTTATAAAGACATATCCTTACTTACAAGATTCCCAGTCTTTCCATCCTAAATCACTCCCAAAATGAATCTCAGAGTCAACACTCTCCTCTCATCATTACAAGTGCTAAAACAAAACTTTGATCATCAACCAAGGGAATTCCTACAGAGTACCCCTTTGCCCCGTCAAAGTCCTGGCTGTGCTCTTCTCAAAGTGCTGGCTGTGCCATTGTCACAGTGTTGGCTGCGGAGACTCCTACAGGAACACCTACAGAGTACACAAGTACCAACTACATCCATAGTCCGGCATAGTCTCCTTACTGTGCTGGGAAGTAGGCTAAGAAACAGCAAATTCACCTCATGACTTAATTCTATTTAAAATGGGTCAATATTTGAAGTTGCATTCTTTAAACAAAAGTTTAGCAATTTATTCCACCCCCTGTTGCAGCATATTTTCATAAATACCTCTGCTCTTTCCTTCAAAGGCAAAGGAAAAAAAATCCCAAACACCTCGCTCCACCTACTCTTCAATATTTGAATTTCAAAAGTTTTGGCCTCTTTAACACAAGCAATTCAAGAATTAGCATCTTATCCAGACAAACATTTTGGGCCACCCTTTTAAAATTGGATTGATTATATATATTGTTGAATTGTCTTTAACTGGTGTAATTCCATTCAACTGAAAGAACTTCATTCCCGTTCAGGGAATATGCAGATTCAATTATCTTCACCTCCAGGTTTTGGGAAGTGAGAAGTCTCTCCCAATTGCTAAGATCCTGCTGCAGGGGTTCCACAGGTCTCCGCTCCATCCCGCACCTTCCGGCCCTGTCGAAGCTTCGCGCAGCAGTTCCAGACTCTCGGTGAGAGGCCAACGTTCACAAGGTGCAATCCAACTGCAGCTGTCGGGAGACACGAGTGACCAGCTGGGAGCAATGGCCTCGAGATTCTGTGCTTATGGGAAAGTGACGCTGTGTGTCAGCCCCCCCTCCTGCTTTGGGGGCCCTGCAGAAACAGGTGTGGGGCTCACGGAACGCCCGCGCCGCTGCCCTGCCCGTGCTCTGTCACACCGCGACACACGGCTGGGCTCGAGGCAGCGCTGCTCCTGTGCCAAGACCGTGTGGAATGCACAGAAAGGTCAAGGCTGGGAATTTATGTGTTTCGCAGTTATGTAGAAATTACGGGAAAGAGAACTTGGCAACTCCTGGCACTGCACAGGTGGAGGGAACTCGGCGGGTCAGACGTTTTCAATCAACATTCCACTCGATCAGGAGCAATGGCTCTGTGCATGTGATGATTAGACATGAAAAGGTGGTTCAGTCTGGGGGGAGAAACTATGGGATCACCTTCAAAATCCTTTCTTTGCCCCACCTTTCCAGTAACAAAGCCTAGGTTTTCTGTTAGAGGACCATTATCTTAAAGATAATTATATTGCATAATAGGATCATACTTATTTTTCAAAGAAAAAGGCAATTATTTTTTTTTAAGGTTCTGAAAGTTACAACGTGTTATTGGTAGCAGACAACACAACTGGCCAAAGCAAGTCAGCACAAACACCTGTGCTCAGGCACCACTCAGGGGCTGCACAGCAAAGCCTCATGCACTGGAACGGAACCTCCCCTAGAAATGTCATAACATTTATCCAAAAAGGGACAGGAGAACAAGAACAGAAGATGGCACAACCAGAAGCAAAATGGATGATAGAGGGAATTAAGGAAACATGAGAATGCACAGTAAGAAAATAGGAAAGGAATAATGAGAAGTAACAACCCGGGTAATTATCCCAGATACGTGTCAGGCTGGCTCTGAACCACTGTGGGACTGTCAACATTTTGTGCTCTCAATATTTTATCTGTTAAAAGCACTACTCCACATCATAGTTTTTTTGGGAATTAAACACAGTAACAAATGCTATAGCATTGAAATTAAGGAAAGAATTTTTCTTTCTGGACAAAATAAATAACTAAGACATCCTTCAGGGTTGGTGGCAGCTCCCAAAGAGTGTCCTGTCGTGGCTTTCCAGGGCAGCACACGCAGCTCTGTTGTGGGCACAGCAGCAGCGTTTCCACGGACAGAGTGTGCTACTCCAGTAGTAGTCTGTCAGTGCCTGGAAAGTTAAGAGTGTCTGGGCAGCACAGTGGTGGGTAATGTGATACAGATGATTTCACCTTCAGGTCTCCAGTTCAAAAAAATTCAGCCCAAAAAGTGTCATCACCTGATAGTTTTTACTACTTCTATTTACAGTACAAAATCCCCCAGAGGGCCAAACTGAGATCAAGACTTTCTACTCCCTCCCTCCTCACTTTAGGGATTGCTTCTAAACTAAGGAACAGACCTTCTCTCTACAGGTCCCATACTATAAACACACCTCAGATATGAAGGAAAAAGCACAGAAGACAGAAGTGTCTTGTCAAAATTCGGCAGGTCCGACTCCCAGGCTGATTCTTATCGTGCTTTTTGCGTCCCAAGAGCCTCTCCACCCTGCCCGAGGGCAAAATACCCACCAGTGCAGCAGGATCTGAGCTCCAGGATGCATCAACCTCACTACACAAGTCGGTATTATTCTTTTAGCCCGTGTGGAATAGGGCTGATACCCTCCGGGAGCAGTGGGCTCGCTCTGTGCAGGCTGCAGAGCCGATCAGTGCACACAGGGAGCACATCCAGGATTCCCAGACGCCCAGCAACATGGACTGAGCCACCCCTTGGAGGGCCTGGGAATTCTAGGCAGAGGTTTAAATCAAAAAAACCCAACCTCAAAGTTCATTTTTACTTGGACAAAGTACCCATATCCAAGTTATCTGAGAAAGCAGTTTGTCTTAACAATTTGATTAAATGGAGCAGGAATCCATGCTCCTACTCTGCTCTCCTCAAACAGGACCACCTATGATTATAATTAAATAAAACATCAGAAAAGCAACCTTTGCACAAATCTCCTCCAGCTCCAAAGATGGCCTTTCCAGGTCAGACTGGCAGGGTGGGCAGGAATCCTGCTGAAGCTCAGGTTAGAGTATCATCAAGCACTTCTGGCCACCAAGCTCACTGTTCAGGGAAATCACACCCCTTTCTCAATGAGATAAAAAATTTTATAAGTATTAGAAAGAAAATTAAAGCCTCAAAAATGAGGGAGCCCTTCTGGAGTAAACCATCAACAGCATCAAAGAGCTCTGGGTTATCTCTCTGTAAATATATATATATATATATATGTATCTCACCATATTATATATATATATGTAATCAACCACCTCATCTCCCCATCTGCAGCAACAAGCAGTAATTCTATTTCCACTGTAAATCATTTCAATTCTGACATCTTCACTGGGGACTAAATAAAATGTGATCTTATCTAGCTTAAATCTGGTATTAATTTTAAAAAGAAAAAAATGGTTTATGAAATTCAGGAGCTTCAGGTAACTGGGGGGATGCAGGTCTGCCTCAAGGGCTACCATATGGACTTCATTTTCCTTACATGTTTCACCAAATTCTAAGAACTACAGTAACATTTTGCTGTAGGGTGACACGGAAGTGTAACTCCAGATCTTGCCTAGAAGGAGCAGAGGTCTGAACACAGCACCAGGCAAGAGAAATTTGGAACATTGGAACAACAATTGCAAAACCTTACATAGACTTGATTTCTTTCCAAGCTTTTTCATGTAACTTTCAGAGCCTTTAAAAAAAAATAATTGCCTTTTTCTTTGAAAAAGAAGTATGATCCTATTATGGAATACAGATAAAGCCAAATTCTGCTTCCAGTTATGCTTTTAAGTGGGGAATGAAGTACAGGATGTTAAGCTGCTATGAGCTTAACTCTAAAAATTGACCCCTAATGAGACCTTTGAGATAATTTGTCAAAAAACTGGTTCTTCAACACCAACTTTCTGAATTTCACTGGGAAGGACCCCTCCATCCCCAAAATACTTTCATCTTTTCTCTCTTTTTTTCTTTGTTTTCTCCCAAATATTTTCATGCCACCAAGCAGACCCTGTTGCATGTCCACGTCTTCAAAAGCAAGGAAGTCTTCACTGGAATTCGCACTAGCAATGGTGAGGACAGCCTGGACACACACACCCCCCCTGCTGCATATTTTGGAGGTACATTAATCAGACATGTCTCACTTATTCCACAGCTTTTACTCTTGCTGTTGAAAAAAAAAATCTTCATTGTCTCATTTTAGAAAGTTCTCAAATAAAGTTGTCTAAAAAGCACTTAGTTTTGTATGTCTTAACACCTTACCTTTTTATCTGACTGCATGTCCCCCATCTCTGTACTGTGAAACCCCCCCAGGGAATAACCACGCACTCCTTCCTGCACTCCTCCAAACACCCTTCCCAATCCAGACAGTCTGAGGTCACTCCACCTCTGCTCCATTCTGCACCTCCCAGTATCATTGGCCTTTTTAAAGACTTTTCCAGTTCTGCTACAGCCCAAAACAGAGGAAACCAAGCTGGTGAGACACAAGTGTAGCTGGCACTCACAATAGGTTCTGTTGCTCTCATGCTTTGCTCTGACTCCTTTCACCACAACACTTATGTGCTCTTTGTAGTTTTGGTGAGCAAAAGTAGGTTCTCCCTTTGTACTTACAACATACAAGATAACCCATCAATATAGGACAGAAGCAAACAGACAGAGACCACTTGATTATCATGACAGATGGTCACTGAAACTGCTGCCAGGTTTGTGGAAAAGAGAAAGAATCTCAAAATAACAAGGTTTGGTTTGCAGGTCTTTTTCTCTACTTCCTTCTGTAGATCAGGTGCAACACCTAAGAAAACCTGACTGCGGGACCTTAAAGGTGTCCAAGGCCAGGTTGGACGGGGCTTGGAGCAACCTGGGATAGTGGAAGGTGTCCCTGCCCATGGCAGGGGTTGGAGTGAGAATCTTTAAGGTCCCTTCCATCCAAAACCATTCTATGATTCTGTGATAGATGTGAACAAATTATAATAATAATTAAAAAATCACTAGAAACATTCATCAACACCTGTAAGATGAGATCTCTTAGTAAAACAGTATTTTAAAAAGTGGTTATTACCTTAGTTACTAAATACAAGCTAGGCAGAGTTCACATTCTTCCTTGGCTGTGGGTTATTTTGAACCCAGTGTCATCAGCTGCCACAGAATGAGCTGTGACAGCTTCCACCAGCGAGCTGAACTGTCTCCAAAAGCATGGCTTTCAGTAGGAAAAATGATGCCACCTCACCTCCCACAGCAAGTCCTGCACCATGTCAGAGCCAAGACAAGCACTTTTTCCTACTGCAATCAAACACAGTGCACCTTCAAGTCATGCTATAACAAAAATTCAGGTCGAAACAATACCAAACACAGGTTTCTAGAAGGAAGGACTCCCTACACAGCATCTCTCCCCTGTGCCACCAAAAAAAACCCCAACCCCAAACAAGTGCAGGAAAAGCATCCTGCTGGACTATTAAAGATCTTGGAGCCAACAGTCAACACATTAGGTAACCTCATTACCCACTGCCTAGTGCCAAAGGCAAAACAGGTGTGAGGATCCCAAAGCAGGAGGAAAGCACAGCCTGTTAATAGAAATCTGCAATTTTAAGGGCATTAAAATATTTCCAAATGTTCAGAGAAAAGCCTCCCAGTGGAGCAGACATTTACTAATGGAAAGTAAAAGAAAAATGTGAATTGCTGGAAAGGTGCATCGTTTTTAAGACACAGCTTGGTTTCCCTCTTTTTAAGTTCAGACTGTTAACACTGAGACTTAAGGGCCTGAGTTTCCTTTTGTTCCCCAACAGGAAAGAACAGTCACTGTGTTTTTTGTGTCACATTACTAAGTTTATCATTTCAGGCAGATGGAACACTATGGCCTTTTTGAGGTTCAATAAATGAAACCGTTCCACAGGAGAGGTCATATTGCAATTGCCACCTTGTCCCTTCAGCTTCCACTAATCCACCATTTCCAGTTCAGGCCTGGAAGTAAATGCTGTCAGAAATTACTGCGAATCAGCAGCAAATTCTGGTGAAGTTACTGGAATTACACAGCTGCAGGCATAAAGTGAGAATCGAACTTTCTTGAGCCACCACTACAATCGGATCCTGGAATCTGTATCTGGTATATTCAAATATCTGGGTGAGAAAGTAAAGACTAGCAGAGTTCCAAAAGTCATGGGTTTACAGCAGCACTTTGATTCTCTGCTACGTTTCCTCAGATATTTAATGTCAGAATTTAATTTTACCCATTCCTTCAGTCCCCACACTGGAATTACACAGTTCCCTTCCCTTTACTACAGGGTCCGTAAACCCCCTGACAGGGTCCTTACTGGGGGGAACATCTGTATGCGAAGGGAACGTTGTACCACCTGAGAGTCAAAATCCCGTCAGAATGATGTACTAACACTGTCCATACTTCTCACATTCAGAACACAACGGTGCAGTCTAAACAGTCTTTACCAGCCACGATAATGGACTGGCAAGAATATACATACAGAAAGTGAAGGACAAACAGGAGAGTTTCCACAGCTGAGACCCAAAGCCCACCTTCCCCCGCGTCCACCGTACGTGGTGGGCAAGGGAAAGACAAGCAGGAATGGGACAAGAGAGGAAGTGGTGAAGGATTAACAGTGAACAGGGGAGGATCTCAGTGTAAGAGCTGGTATTTGTACCCAAGCCCTCTGTGTTTCCAGCACTCTCTTCCCAGAGATCCCCAGCTCCCGGATCCTGCAGGAGCACACCGGGGGCTGTGCAGTCCATTCTGAGCTCTCAGTGAACACAAAGCAGTTCAACATCCCCACAACATTCCAGTGTGGGAGATGGCTGACCATGCACATCCCAGATTAACATGGGAACCTCTGGGGCAGGGCAATATTAACCCCATGTTTGCTGTCTTACATGTGCACATATGTCCTTCTGGAATAGGACCAGAGCTTCCAAAAAGTTCACAGAAAATTGTTTCCCTCCTCTGGCAAAATTCCAGGCAGTTTCATTTGCTCGGCTCATCTGTTACTTTTCCCTCTGTCAGAAATGGACTCTCACTGTGCTTCCTATAACCCAGAATAGAGAAATCTACCAAATTACTTACAGCCTTTCCTCAGAAGTGTGGTTTAGTGATTTAAATGGAAAACCCGGGCCAGTGGAGCCTGGTTCCCGACCTCAGCCATGACACTGCTCGCCATGGTTAGGTTTCTTGGAATTGTTTGCTGAAATAATTTAGCAACACATTTTGCACATTCTTTCCTTGCCTGCGAAAAATGTGAACAAAAAGTTGGAAGTTTCGTTACCTACTTATAAACACTTCAGTCGCTGGTGGAAAAGACTGTGCCAGCACCAAGTGAGCACCCCCTGGTTCCACAGGATTCTGCTGTTCTCACACAGCCACTGGGGAAAACATTCCCCTTGGAAGGACATCATCCTTGTGCTTCAGGCTCCTGACTGCAGATCCGCTCCTGGAGCTGCTTCCAGCAGGTACATCTGCTGTTTAACAGGCAGGCAACAGAATTTCATTTACCATTTAACAAGAACAATGTTTTTAACAAGAAAAAGTTTCCTACACTTTTTCCACCCTTCCACTATCAATCTGCTCCAGCACCAACTTACCTGTCATTATTTCCACAGAGTCATGGAGACTCCTTTACTGAAAAAAGATCTTTCCAGAAGTTTTGTTGAAACACTTCGAAGGCAATCTATGTACAACTCAAATACCACATTGGTTTGCTTGGTGTTTCGGTTTTGGTGCTTGGGTTTTTTTCAGCTGTCTCTGTATTTCGCCTGGCTTTTAAGAAAGTTCTTTCAATTAAAACTCTGGTCAATCAAAAAATGTGAAAACTATAGAATCTCAGGAGGCATCATTTCCAATGATGTTAACCTGTACTTCAGTGTGTTTCAAAACAGCTCCTTCAGAAGCTGAAAAACCAAAATATATCTATATATCTATATACCTATAAACTAGCACTGAGAAAAGAAGAATAAACTCTGTGTAGCAATCTTTCTCATGTGGATTCAGTGTAATAAAGCCACTCCTCCTATCCCCTGGCACAAAGGGTGGAGGGATTGCCATGGATTCAAGGAAAACTTTGAAAGGGACTGTGAGGAGACGGCCCGGGCAGGAACAGCACAGGGACACGGCAGCGCTCGCGGCTCGTGACATACATACTGGAAACCTTCGCACTAAATAACAATCCCCAAACACAAACTGGGGTTCAGAAGCCACTCAGAAGGAAATTCTGTCACAACAAAGTGCAATGGAATTCGCAGACGAACAAAGCAATGGAGGAAGGGTTGGCAGCGAGTCTGCCCTTCGCACTCACTGCCCAAATGTTTCTCTTGACTGACTCCTGTGCTGAAATGAGTTCATATGACAAGCCTGATTTTTTCCTCCACAGATCATCACACTTTTCCAGCACAAAAACCCCGCAGTATAAATCATATACTTGCTGAAATGCTTAGATTGGCATGTTATCTCATGTAAGAGCAAGGTACCAAGATCTCAGCTGTAGAAATGTGGTGGGGTTTTGTTAGGAAAATTGCACTGGTTTTTTTCTTTATATAATGCTTCTGTAGGCTATTCAAAATTTTTCCCTCCTCTGATAAAAGATATAGACTGATAGCTCAGTTTTTAGATAGTGTTCTTCACTCATGTATTTCAAAACACAGATAATTATCACCCAATTTCATAATGAAAATCCTGGTACAAAGATCTCTTTCTTCTCATTCCAACAGGAGAACATGGAACAAAATTTGTGAGTCTGAACACTTAGTTCAGTATGTTCTCCAAATAATTTACATCCCATTATAAAATAATTCGGCTGGCTCAGACTACAGAATGACCTTAAGGAAAGTTCAGGAATTCTGGGTCCTCGGATGTGTACCAGACTCCCACGCCTGCTCAAAACAAGCCCTAACATCAACAGTTCAATGAACACTGAAACAGAAAAATTCTGTGTGCCTTTAGTCCTATTGCCTCCTCCAATAATCTCAGCATTTATTTTCTCTAAGATAGTCCTTGTCTCAACATCCCCTTTCCTTCCTTCCCCCACTCATGTCTCCCAGGCTCTCCAGCTCCCACCCACGCTGCTTTGCTATGTGTCTGGGGAACAGGCAGCCTGTGCATCGTTTCCACTGGCTGAGCAGAGAGAAACTGGGAGCAGCTCCTTGGCAAGGTGATGCCTCAGAACAGGTAACACTGGAATTCTGCACACTCATATTTTTGGAAGTGCAGCAATCCACCCATCTTTCCTTTATTCAACTCCTCTTCTCCACAAAACTTACAGGAACTTAATTGTCTTGAGATGCCAAGGTTTAAAAAGAATATATGATATCATTCTGTCTAGAGACAGGGGTGGAGGGAGATGGGATAACAGTCCCAGGACGCAGCACTGGGCTGCCGCAGGAAGGATGAGTGTTCGATGAGTAGGAAGAGAAGAAAGGGGGCTGAATTTCTTCACAGAACAGTCAGCTTAAACATGTGAGCAATGATCCAACAGCTTAATTTACTAAACTGCCAATAGAAGGTTGGAATGGCATCACTGGGGCTTTGGAGAACAGGTGAGTTGGAAGTGCTGGAAGGAAACCAGGTGTAGTTTGGTTCTACTCACTCAGTGGGCAAAACACTTCAAGAGGCCATCCATCCTTATGTGCTGGATTCAGTCCACCGTGAGGGACCAGGTAAACACAAAGGCAGGCTATGAAATCAGCATCAGACACAGAAGGAACACAGACAGGGTCCTGCTGGAGCAGGTCCAGAGGAGGTCATGGAGATGCTCCGGGGGCTGGAGCCCCTCTGCTCTGGAGCCAGACTGGGAGAGCTGGGGGGGCTCACCTGGAGGAGAGAAGGCTCCAGGGAGACCTTATTGTGGCCTTTCTTTACTCAAAAGGGGCCTGTAAGAAGAACAGACTTGTAGTTCTGACACCAAATTAAAAGGTGAAACCCCCAAATCTGTGGGGAAGAAAAGACTCAATTATAAATAGGTTCTGAAAAATCTGCTTGCTCCATGTCTTGTAGTCTCTATTCAGAACTGCCCACCTTATTTATCATTGCCATATCTTACTTGAAGTCATTACATATTTGAGGGGGGGGAGGCTTTTGTTACCGTACCGGTACTGTGCTTTTTTCTCCCCACTCCAGTAAAATTATTAAAGGAATCATTTTCCCTTTAAGAGCTGGATGGCCCTGCCAGCTTAGCCATCATGAAGCATTTCCAAAGAAGTTTCTTGCTCATCACAGTGAGGAATGAAATATTTTAAAACCCCAAACTTCAAAATCCCAGATGGTCTTGAAGGTCTTTTAAAATAAGCTGTGTGAGTTTACAGTCAAATTTGCCCAAGAAAACCTTCTAATGGAGACTGAAAACTATAAATGCTCTCAGTTTATTAAAAAATGATTTGACACCAGCACAGACTATTTCAATTTTTTTCCCTCATATTGCAGAGCTAGAAACACTTCTCAAAATATTTGCTTTCAACAAAGTGACAGCAACCCCTCAAGAAGTGTTATGTATGAGCCAATATTTGAGGGTTTTTTGTTATATTTCATATTATATTGTCTGTTGAATAAAATGTTTTAAAAACATTAATGTAATATAGAATTTCAGACTCTTAATCATTTTGACAGGTTTTCTGAAACTCTTCAGAGCAACATTTGAGTAACGACCCCTTGCAATACACAGCGCTGAAACAGGGGCAAGGCTGGGGGAAGGGGAGAGGAGGCTACAAAGGTCTCTGCTCTAAAACACATGCATTCATTAGGGGAGAAAAATGCCTAGAAATTTGGCACTAAGAGGACTGTTTAAATGAAGTCTGCCTGAGGGGATAGCCCTGACTTGCACTCTTACCAACGGGATGGATATCATGTGAACGTTAACAAGAATTACGTACCAGGTCAAAAATGTCTCCGCAGGAAAGCACAGCCCCGTGCCACGCTCTGCACGGCTGGCCACAGGGACAGCTTTCTGCATGGATGCAAACACATCCAGACAACAATGGCAACAAGCTGGAACCAAAATGCACTATATTCTGTACTTTTAGGATGTTCGTCAAGGGCAGATCCAATCTTCATTAACAAATAGTGTTTCAGGTGAGCTCATTTTGAATGCTGATAATTTCATGCCTTAACTCAAATTTTTCAGTGTGTCTTCACCCCAATACATCCTCTAACTTTTAGACCTACATTCAAGTCTTGCATCTTAGCTATCCGAAAGGGCTATTTATTCCTTGAAATGCCAGAGTCCACGTGCCAATCTGTGTGCTCTCATCTGAATTTCAAATCCACAGCTGAAAGACAGCAATGGACTCAACGTGTACTCAGTTTTCCAAGCCACAGTTACTCAAAAAGTACTTGGGGACCAAAGCAAAGCGACCTTCGTTCACACTACAGAAAAGTCCTTGGTTTGCCTGGAACCTTTGGTATTCATGGTCCCCCATAACACATCAGTAACTAATTTTAAATATCTATAAATGAAACACACAGTCTTTCGTACAAGGATCTGTTATAGCTCAAACACCACAATAGGGGACATACAGGTAGCTGTCAAATGGAAGTGCTTTACAGTTTTTTGTCCTATATACTTCCCCTTCTGGAGAGAGCTGGAATGAAAAGGACCTCGTGGGTTGCTTTTCAAAGCATTACAGTGCAAAATGAACTAAAAGCTTAACATACATTTTTAAGTATACATTGTAATCCCGCCAATGTCTCACTCAGATGGAGACAACTCCCGCACAAACTGCAAGTTAACCAGCCCCCTTTGCCCATTTTTCTTTCAACTTGTGATAGAAACTAATATTCTGTGTGAGCTGCTTCCCCCAGAAAACTCAGCTCCGATGCAGATCTGGAGCCTGATGAAGTGTTGCTTCTGCCCATTTTCACAGCTGCAGCAAAGGAGCAGGAGGAGATCAGCGATGAACCTGAGCTGGCCGAGTGAGTCCGTGTGGCAGGGGGACAAGCACCAACACCCCCGGCTGCCAGCCCAGCCCTGTCCTGCTACCACATACACAGCCCTCACCAGCCCTGGCACACCGAAACGATGCACTAGTCACTGCCAGCAGAGAGAAAGGGCAATTTTCCCCGAACACAGCAGTGTCAATCCAGGCAGCCTTGATCTGTAAACACTCCTCAGTCCCAGTGCAGCTCTGCCAATACCTCTCACTTCTGGCCTGTCAAATGCTGGTGTTCGTGCTGTGGGCCCCTGTTGAACAGGGACTGCCTGCTGAGCCAGATGGGGAGGTGGCTGTGGAACTAGACAATTAATTGGAAAATTCAACAGCAACTTGCACCTGCATCCAGCAGCTCACTGACACCACAGAAAGCAGAAAGAGCGCAGGCAAGCCAAGGCAGAAATCAGGGGTATGTTCATCTCCTGCACACAGCAATACCTGGCAGTAAATACTCACCCTAACCTGCAGCAAGAATGACAAATACAACTTCACATAAAGGTTACTTCCACAGTGGAGATTACAAGCACCTCCAGATTAAGATTTGGAGACCTTGTTTTCTTAAATCAAAGCTGAAGTCACAGACAGAGCTCTGACTGCAGAGCTCCTTGCCCCACACCAGCTGGCTTTAGTCGGCTTGGTATCATCAGTCATGCAAATAGGGTTCCAGAGGTTCTGCTCACTGAGACCACTGACAGCACATCCCCACTGCTCTGGATTCCTGCTGGTGGTACCATGGCCTGCAGACTGGAGTTGGCTCAGTTGTGTCTATGTGGGATGACAGGCAAAAGCTCACAGTACTCAGACTCCAAAATCTCATTAAAAAAATATTGTCATAACCAAGTTTTGTACATCCAAGAGGCCTTGGACAGCCCTGAACTGTCATCTCTTGTCAGATTTGTGAGCGCTTTTCTGAAACAAAACTCCAAAGCCTCTGTGGATCACCTACTGATGGTTTGTAACATCATTTATTCAATCACATCTAATCCATTAGACTTCCTCCACAAAAAGTAGAATCAGTTCACTGTCAAAATGCTCCAGCTGGTGTCACGGGGTAGTGGCATTTGTCAAGCAACAGCGCTGTGCAGGACACAGCTTTAACAGCCAGTTTGCTCTGCTCTTCAGGCAATGCCATGGGATCATGGGGGAAGACCTGAGAACCAAAAACAGATGGGAAAGACATCTAACTCTTGAAAGGATAACACATTTCTCCTATACCTGTTCTTAATTTACTTTAGGTTTTCTTCAGGACGTTACAGGTACAGCTCAGAACAAAAGAAACTTGCACAGATGTGAGTATAGGATTTCTAAGCACTGTTCTTGTTTCTAAGTATCACCACTCAGAATCCCAGACAGGTGTAAGCAGTAAAGTGGGAGAGTGAGATGCAGGCCAAGACAGCCAAGTCACCTGTTGCTGTCCCAAGGGCAAAGGACAGTCTCACTCCACCTTCACACACACTGGCTTTTGAAGATGGTACTTCAAAGTGACGTCTTCATTTCTCTGCTGCCTCAACCAACAATATTTCCAGGAAGTTCAGATCTCAGATGAACCCCTCAACAGCTGAACATGTGCAAACAGGGACAGAATAACAGTACTTCTGTAGCTCCTTTTATCCTAAGATTCCTCAATAAAAGCATTGAATAAACCAAATAATGCCTTTAATTTGAAGACAAGCTCTTCAGGTCAATCATTAAAAGAATAATAAAACAACAGAAATAAAATTAACACAGTCCATAGGTCCTTATTTATAAGCCATCTGTCCACATTCAGTCTTGGGTTGGTCTTTTAAGCCAGATAAACCTGCCACAAACTGGCCAGTATTTTGAATTCTTCAGTTCCTAATCATTCACTAGTCCCTAAAGCTCTTAAAATTCCACCCACACAGAATGCTTGACCAAATCTACAAACTGTATGTTCTTCCCTCAGCCATCCCCTTCGGAGGGTGTTCTGCGCAGGGAAGGGAACACAGGATCGTGTTCCAAGCAGAAGGATTGCTACATCAAAGGAGAAACATGACCACCCTACTCTTCACCAGCTCTAGAACAAAGAAACACTCCCAGGAATTGATCTCCTTCCTATCAAACAGAGCATGTACATTAAAACCCTCAGTTCTTAATTAGTGTCTGTATTAGGAAGATTCCAAACCAACTGCTTGCATGGCAGTGAAGGACAAGTGTCCGTTTGTAAAACAGGGTCGGACAGAGGAAAAGCCAAATGGTTTTCTGCAAGTTGCACAACCCAGACATTTCACCTGCCCTGACACTGCAGCAGTGACCCAGCCCGGCCCACAGAAGGCACCCCAGCCCAGCCCAGCCCAGCCCGTCTCCTGGTGGAGGGGCCATGGGCACCGAGCCCCAGGCCATGGTTGGGAGAGCCCCCAGGGCAGAGCAAACCCCTCTGCCAGGACGGGGCAGCACTGGCTGGGCTCTGTCTGGCCTAGGAAACACCATCTGCAGCTGGGACACTCACACCAGCACCCAGCTGGGAAACAAAACACATGGCAAACAGGAGCAAATGGTTAAAATGTTCCCTCCACTGCAACACATGTGAAATCCCTTATTCCAGTGGGCTGCAATAAACCTACAACTGTCAGTGCACATGCAATACATTGGAGAACTTTTCTTCACAAGGAAATAAATCTGATTTTTATCTAAGCTGGCAGTAAA
Source organism: Acropternis orthonyx (assembly GCA_035583155.1). NCBI lineage: Eukaryota > Metazoa > Chordata > Aves > Passeriformes > Rhinocryptidae > Acropternis > Acropternis orthonyx. The sequence continues at coordinate 18,408,765 of JAWWEU010000138.1, read as the reverse complement.
TAGGGTCAAATATTTAACTGTTTCTGTGGCAACTTTCCTATTGTTTTCAATTTTTAGTTTTGGGGCTTTTTATAATGCCAACAAAGTCAGTGTTGCACAGCTACAGATCACAAGGACATGAACAAAAGGGAAGAAGGTCCGTGGCAAACACCAGCTGTCAAATGAGGAAAGTGAATGCTTAGTGTGAAGAGCAAACCATGGTGCCAGATAGAGAAACAGCTACACCACATTGGATTCATTGTGCATGGTTTAGTCAAGTGATTTATACGGATTACACCACATTTTCCCCTTTTGTAGCTTGCCTTGATAATCAAAAAGTCCTTTTGTAATTTACATTGATAGCATTGCAACACTGTGGAAAATATTAAAAAAGACCTTTATATTTTTGGCACCTCCTGCTTCCGAGGATTGCACACAATCAAACGCTCTTCTGAACCGTTCCAAAGGGTTTGGCAAGAATTTGAGGTACACCCAAAATGTCATGAAAGACCCTGCACTGAACCCTCAGAAAAGGTGGTCAGTGAATGTGCAGGTCAATCGTTTTCTCAGGCCCAAGTCTGCAGTGAGTCTCTGCCAGCTAGAAAAAAACATCACACACACAAGTCACTTCCAGTATCTTAACTCTCTGGTAATAATAATAACACATGTTATAGAGGTGTTATTGCAGTGGACACTAAGTTGGGGAATAATTTCAGACCATAAAAGGATGTCACCACAGAGTATTTCAGAATTAGATCAATTAAGAACTAGCACGTGCTGCCCCTACGACACAGAAATACAGCAAAGTGCAACGTAGCAACCCAAGAACGGAACTTAAAATTCTGAGTTTTTCCACTGTGACTACTATTCTGACCTTGGGCACCAATCCTTTCATTTTCCTGTCTACATTTTCTTATCCATCAAAAGCCTCCTGTCTCAGAGTAGGGTTGAGTGAGTGACTGAAAGTTAAACTGGGAAGTCTTTAAACACAAAGGTGGTAATTGTTATGGAAGTTGTGTGGGTGCAGTGCTGGCAGTGTTCTGGAAGACACAGCTCAGCCTGGTGAGAACTATCAGAGAATTGCCTTCAAGACTGAAATAAAACAAGAATGTTTTTGATGCACCTTACCTGTCAATTCATAAAATGGTACTTAATTACCACCTCTCCAAAGAAATGCATGAAATGCAGGATGAAATGCATGGTAAGTAAGTGTGTGAATCCAATTTCATGGCCCCAAATTTCAGCTGAAGACAAACATTTTCCAAAACTTACCATCAGGATTATGTGTTTCTATCACTTCTGTAAATGCAATTATCTTGCTTTTCTTCCACCTCTTCCCTGCCATCTCTGTGAGCCTCAGGAAAATCTGAATCAGAACAGGCCCTGTGCCAGTCCTGGGCACTCAGCACGGATACCAAAGGGTGTCTCTGTCCATACCCTGCATCTTTGGAACTGCCTGACAAATTGTAGAGATACTTTCACTCCTTTTTTCCTAGTAGGAGCACAAGAGAAGGCAAATATAACAACTAATGTAAAATTCACCAAGAAATACTCATCAAAGCACTGGTTCACAGAAGAACTGGTCACTGTCCATGTGATTCCCAAAGCAGTGAGAGGGCTTTGGAGCACTGGTTCAGTTTCCTACAGCAGGGTGACTGAGGTGCCACTGAGGAACATCTTCCTGGTCTCCAAGCTGTCGGTCGGGGCTCAGAGCTCCTGCTGCTCCGGGCTCTGCCAGGGCTCTTACACCGCACGAGGAGGACAAGGTAGAACTTGAAGCAAACATTAGCTCTCACTGAGGTATCAGGCCTATTCACAGCCAATGCCTAACACTTCTGATTTAAGAACATGGAATTTAAGCTTTGAATGATAAGCTAGAGCCAAATCTGGTTCCAAAGATACACAAGATCTATAGCAGCTTCTCCCAGGGCCAGGAATTAGTAACTCTAGTAGAAAGCTGGGGACATCTAGAATTTCCCCATATACATATTTCATTTTACAGTGAATCATCCTAGAAAAACACTTTCCAAATGCTGAGATAAGCTGGATATGTGGTATTTGGATAATGCAGTATTCAAACATAATGAAATAAAAGAAACGAAGTCGATTTTTACAGACTGACCCAGAAGAGTTTCAAAAAACCCAAAACCTTTAGTATCAGAAAGCGAACTCTTTCCCTTTTATTGAACATCAAGCAGAAATAATTGGGTAGGAGAATAGGCCAAGAGTTTAAAAAATAAAGCCCCAGGCAGCAGTTGCCCTGTGGCAGGGTAACAGTGAGCAGGTCTGTGGGCTACACACAGCAGGTAAAAGCTGGGAGGGATCAGCAGCACAGAACCAGGCACTGAACCTTCCCTGGTTCTGCTGTTCTGCTTCATTGGGATTCCAGGGGTTAGTTAAAATCTAACAACATCTGAACAGGATTGACTTCCAAATTTTTGCAGCTAATAAGACAGCCATTACTACAAACATCTGGATCAGCCCAGCTTCAGAATGCACCCAAGTCTGAGCTAATTCCATCTTTAATCATGTTAATTCCAGCCATAACAGTGACAATACATAAGCCTTGTCCGCATGCTGAACAAGATAGAGAGGCAGAAATTCATCTCTTAAAATACCAGTGATTAATAAATCACATGTTTATGTCTCTTTGGAGCAACACTTCTAATACAAAGCAATTCCAGCCAGAGCATTCCATCCAAATCAAATACTCATACAAAAAGACCATTTATGCCAGTTCCTATGTCCAAAAAGCTTTAGAATTTGGAAAAATGAAAGAATTTGCCCTCCTTCCATGAAAACCCAGAGTGCTGGGCACCAGGAAACATAATGTTCCCCCTGATCTCCAGTAACAGAGGTGAATAATTGCAGTTATGAGAAGTAATCTGATGCATTTCACTGTGTGGGAAACGAAAAAAACTCCTTCTGATAGTGTAGAATCCTCCCTACAAGATCTCTGCACTGTGTAGGAATTCAGATTTCTTTCCCCCCTGTATTGTCCAGCTGAAGGGAAGATGCCTCCCCGGGCCAGCTGCAGAGGACTGGGAGAAGATGATCAGCCTGTAAGTTCAATTTCAGGAATGAGTTGGCTCCAGGGAAGAAGAGCAGCAGTGGCAGAAACTCTTTAGGAAAAGTGCTAAACAGACTGCAGGAAATTGTATCTTTCCTCCCAATAAAAGAAAACACACCAGTTTTCAACAGAAATACCGGAAAAACTTTGAGTCAATTGGAAATTTAAACAAAGCAAACCAAACAACCACCAACCATTATAAAAACCCAACAAATCTAAACCACAAGGGCACGTGGAAACAAAACCAAGCAATGGTTGAAAATAAAACGTACCATAATTGACAGCGAGTACATTCGGTTCTATCTCTGGTTATCACCAGCCTTACAAACTGCAAACCCATTTCATTTCTCACATAAATACAGGTAATATTGATAAGGACAGCCTTGAAGAATATGAAAAGTTTAGAGGCTTTTCAATGAGGGAGAGAGCTCCAGCTCCACACACTAGCAAAGCAAGGGGTTCTGGAATACACATCTTATGTTCCTTACAGTATCTCCAGCGATGGAATTTATTCAAAATTTTATTTTTCCATTTAAAGTTTCACAGCCTCTGTCTAGGTATTCACAAGTCCACACATTACCATACAGCATAAAGCAGCAGCCTGCACACTGTTTTGATTCTGAGGAATTGGAAAGAGATGCAAACAGTTCCTTTTTTTTTTTTTTTTTTTTTTTTTCCCCCAAACTAACCAGGGAAACGAATTTTTCCCGAGAAAGCACCTCTCGATATACTGGTTCTCCAACAACCTTCACCAGTCATGGAAATCCAAGATATTTGGATACAAATAAATACTAAAAGGTTGGACTTGAACAACTTGGAGGCCTTTTCCAGCCTAAATGAATGACTGTGATTTCAAAGTCGCCTCTGGCACCAAAGATGAATCCATCATGCTTCAAATCGCATGGGCTCAGCTCCAGACCGTTCTTTACCTGCTGGCTTGTCCCTGCTTCTCGGTGGTTTTCTCTACCTATAGTTCCTCTACTACAGCTTTGAATTTATAATCTTGTGCTGGTTTAAGGTAAACCGGCAGGAGAAACGAACCCAACCCACAAAAAGACTGCAAGTCAGAACTACAATTTAATAAAAAACATCACAATAAGTACAAGGTTACAGAGGGAATACCCTTTTGACCCACAGAAACAGGTGTGCAACCCAGCACTCTGGGGCACGAACAGGGGGGTGTTCGTCAGCCCCTGTGCTGAGCCCCACCTGCCCCCCCCTGAGTACAAAGTAAAAGGAAAGAGGAA
>JAWWEU010000138.1:18365084-18404369 GCA_035583155.1 Acropternis orthonyx | reverse complement strand
AGAAGTCTCACCATTAAAAAAAAAAAAAAAAAAAAAAAAAAAAAGTGTTTCCTTGCCTGACTGATTTAAAATTCTCTAGAACAAAAAATCCACCGTGCCGTAAGTTCTGCTGCGGGAACTACGAGCCACATTGTGTCAGTTCTGGCAAAATCCACAGTTTTGATGGAAATGTTGTTTAACAGAACTCCTGAGAAAACACTGATGAGAACTCTCTAATGCACCGAGCAAGGAGGTCAAGGAGCCTGAAGGAAATCCTGCTGCTTCCTCTCCATTGTAGGGCTTTTGAGGCTGCTAAAGCAGAAATCCAGGGGCTGTGCTGAAATCTTCACTACAGAGGTAAAGACGACCAGCAAGAGAGGCAGCATTTTCCCTCTAAGCAGGAAACAGCCAGCTGGAAATGGCACCCGCAAGGGGAAGGCCTTTCTTCCTCCCACTGTTGCCAGGTACCCAGATGACCTTTCCTTGGAATTGTTGTCATCACCCCCAAGATCTTGCTTTTCAGAGGTGTCCCATTTCACGTGTGAAAGCAGTATTAGCATCTCCCCACACGTATAATTTTGTGCAACATTTAAATATACTGAATTACATCAGTCATTTAATTGCTAAGTCAATCTCAAGTCTTTCTTAAATGTCATCCTTATGTTATTTCTCTCATACCACATTCACATGGCACATGATCCTGTGCACTGGGACATGGGCTTAGCATTTTAAGGACGGGGTTTTTCTGGGGTGATTGAATATATTTTTAAAAAGATATAACAAATTATTCCAGAGAAAGAAAAGATTGTTACAGGGAGATATTCTATTCTCCTTCCTACTAGAAAAACACATTGTGATATGAATTTTCAAGAGTTCTCTGGGATTCATTGCTCTATTTCAAAAGCAAGGCAGCTGCAACTCCCCTTCCCTCTGAGCACACACATCTTTTTGTTCTGCAGAACAGTGATAAAATAGTTGTACAGCAAATGGCAGCAGAAAGGTTTGCATCCCTCTATCCCACCCCCTGAGGCAGCCAAAGGAACCTGGTAACTAAACCCAACTGGTGCTGCTCCCTGGGGCTGGAAAGCCCATTGCACCTCACTAGAGCCTCAGCCACTTCACCCTTACACAATTCAGGGAATTTTCAGGTTTTACGCAAAATGGAGCAGCTTCAACAGGTAAGAAACTGTTCTCTTGCTTTTTCCATGTTCTGTGTATAACAGGGAGAACTGATGCTTTTCCTGTTTTATTTACAAAGAATACAAGTATCAACAAAGCAGGTTGTCCGTGGTTATCTCTTACAAGCATTTCCTCAGCACAGCTATAGGATAAAAAAGGAATCTCAGAACATTTCATTTATTCTCCAGTTGCCAAAAAGGAATTTTTAAGTGTTGGTACATCTGAATTTGACACAGCTCCCTGGTTTCACAGCACACAACCTCCAGTTAGGCAGTGGAACACTGCTACAAGACACTGTCTATGTTGAAAGTTCACAGAGGCTGAAGGGAAGATCAGACAAGCTAATGAAAGATATTCAGCAGGTTTTAAAGTCCAGTCTGTCTGGAGCAGTTTTTGAACCCCAAATTCTTGGGAGAAAGTTTGGGAAAGTATCCCTAAAAAAAATATTGCAATGCTTTCCCCAAGGCATTTGCTTTTCACTGGCTTAAACAAGGTCCTGTGCTGTAAGACCTCACACTTTATCTAGACAACTTAATTCCTGGATCAGCACCAAGGAAGACAAATAATGTGGAGACTCCTTCCTATGCCAGCCTGTGCCATTTCCATCCATGAGCAGGCAATGCAGAGGAAGATGCTTTGAGATTCAGGTCCTGCAGCAGCCTGGTTGGACCAGCCTGCCCTGCCAGGCTGGGCAGTTATCTGCTGGGGCTTGCACAAAGACTGTGGAAGGTCTAGGTTGCTTTCCCAAGTGCATCCCAACAGTTATGTGTTTTACAGGACAAGCCAGTTCATTTCTTCATGCCCAGCTATCCCCACCTTGAGGGACAAGCTCTCACCTTTAAAGCAGTCACATGTTAAAATAAAAGAATCTGCTATTATAAAACATAGTCTTTTTCCTGCAGCTATGAAAGCAGACTGAGGTCTTTTCTCCTTGTGTTATTCTGGATTCTTCTTTAACCACTCTGAAAATTTAAAGCCGCCTGGTAGCATCTGTGCCTCGAGTGCACACCTGTGCTTGAGCTGAAACGGGGGGGAAGTTCCGTCAGAATTGTACTGAGGGTGCCAGAAGATCTCATTCGTTCGAGAAATATCTCAGGGATTTCATATTTCCCCCCGTTTCCCCTCTGACTGGTTTGTGCTTCACTCAGAACATGCAGATTAGAAGGACAAAGCAATCTCTGGAGTGCACAGAGCCCCGGCTGCTCAGAGCACAGCAAGAGTTTCCATGGATCTCTGTTGATCCTGGACCTGCCCTTGCAGAGCTCTATTGATTCAGGACAAAAATAGGCCTTTGGCTGGGCACTGTGGCTTTCCATGGATCTCTGCTCCTCAGCACGCCAAAGCAAACTGTACTAACAGTGAAAAAACACCTTTCTGAGAAAACAGACACCACCAAGCCTGGTAAGGTCTGTGGGAGTGGGCACCACGAAGAGCAATTAGGGAGTACTCTCAGAGTAGCATCTCTATCTCCTTCCTTTAAATCCAAGAAAATAAGAAAGCTGCGTATGCAGGACACACAAAGAAAAACATGCCAACCTGCAGAAACAGAACAGGATGAGCTAAACAGGTCACTAACGACTCTTTGTACAGCACTGCACCACCTCACTGATGCTGATCCCTCATTCAGTCAGCCCTGCAACAACACATGTTGCAAGTTTTCTCCAGAGTTAAGCAGTCTAAAGTATGGGATCTCCCCCATACTTTAATCTAGGGCTGCTTGCCATGACCTAGCACTGGCTTTGTAGCACTGGCTTTGTAGCACTGGCTTTATAGCACTGGCTTTAGTTTAAGTCTCTTCCCAAAGCAGCTCTCATTTTGCTCCCACCTCCTCTTTGTCAATGTAATGCCTTGCAGTTCCTCCACCAGCTCAGGGCTCGGCCAATGCCCAAGCAGGGTTCTAGGAATGTTATGTTGTTAAAGGCATGACCATTTAAATTAAAAACAACCCCCAGGCCTTCTGCAGGTAACTATTAACTATTACTGACCCCATGGCATTCACTGCTCCACCCACTTTTCATCTCCACCATCACAAGTAAGGTCTGAAATCAGCATCATTCTCTCAAATCACAACACACAGAAGCTGAGAAGAACTCTGGGCATTTTCTATTAGGAGTAGGATTATAGATATAAAACCCTGCAACATTTCAAGTCAGGTAACTCCCTTTAATGGTATTTTTGTTTCTTGTACTTCATCACTGTGTAGATTTCATGAGTGTTCAACAGCTGGCACAAACTGCTGTGGGATTTTTCAGCATTAAACAAGCTGTGTGAGATGGTGTTTCTTTCTAGCCCTCTCATCTCGTTGTTAATTTATCAAAATGAAGCAATGAATAAGTTTAACTGCTCTCGAAATCCTTCTCTAAAAGACTTTAGTCACACTTAGATGCCCTCTCTGTAAAATCCATGTCTCTCTGGTAGTGACAATGTCACCTGCAAGAGCAAAGTAAAAAGGATCCTCAATAACAACACAATGTCTTTATAGAATGCAGTTTTCCAGAAGTGGAAAAAAGTAACTATTTTTCCTCCAAAAAACCCCCAATGTCTCACCAAGAACAAGTTTCAATATGTACATGGTAACTCTCAAAGGAAAGTTGTATAATCCAAAACTCACATTTTCATGTTTCCCATGAAAATCTTTTAGCTCACCAATTGAATTCAGAAAGAGAGAGACAGGTGGTTAAGTATTTCTTATGATGAAATTTAAAACAAGCAAGAGTCTTGGGCTTGAGCAAAGATGAAGAAAGAAAAGCAAGCTCTGCCTGGAAAGACAGAACACGTCGTATGAACTTCCAAGAAAATCAGATGGGGGTTTCCATTCCCTGTAAAGAGGAATATTCTATTACAGAACCACAGAATGGTTTGGGTTGAAAGGGACCTTAAATATCACCTTGTTTCAACTCCCCTGCCATGGGCAGGGTGTCCCACCATACCAGGTCACTCAGAGCTCCATCCAACCTGGCCTTGAACAATTCCAGGGATGAGGAGTCCACAACCTCTCTGGGCAACAATTAACCAATCCCATCCTAAAATGAACCCTGCAAGGTTATGAATTCTTCTCATTATATAGAGAGAACCCCAGGCCAAGCCCCAGTATTCCAAGCCTTTCACCAAAGAAGACTGGTTAAACCCCAAAGCCAGCCTCAAGCTGGGTGTGTTCCATTGGCCAGCTCTGCCTGCAGCATCCCTGAGCTCTGGGTGGTGTGGTCGGACTGACTCTCTACTTTCAGCAAGGTCACCACCATGGAAAACTCCGTATCTCAGACTTCAGTTGTTCCACATACTTAGGTTTCAGCTAATCTGTCATTTGCACAAGAAAATTTGCCAGAACTCAATTTCCATTGTCCAATGAAAATTAACCTGAGAGCAAATTTAAAAGGAAAAAAAAACAAACCCAAACCAACAAATAAACAAAAAACCCCAGACCCAAACCACACAAACATCAAAAAAATATGTACTTGGGCAACATTCTCAGAGATTTGCTGAGCTGGGATATGGATCAACCCAACCACCTGCTAAGAGCTAAAGTTTCTTCATAGCTGGCTGCTCTAAGTAAAGGAGTTTTGATACACCTTTGCTCTGGCTCTGATGAGATCTGTTATGTTTGTGTGTGTCCCAAGATAATTCCATTGTGCTGGTTTAAAGGCAAACCAACAGGAGAAATGAACCCAGCTCAAAAAGAGATTACCAGTCAGAGTTACAATTTACTAAAAAGATTATAATAAATACAATGATACAATGAAAACTTGGTTTTAACCCACAAAAACCAGATGTATAACCCAGCCCGCTGGGGCACGAACGGAATGTTGTTCATTGGCCTCTGTGCTGAGCTATGTGGGTCCCCTGAGTGCAAAGTAAAAGGAAAGGAAAACTTTCTGGTGAGGATGATGGTCACGGTCTTATTGAGAGTGGCAATCACAGTCCTGTTGAGGTTCTTTCTGGTCCTCCTCTGGATCCCACGAGTGATACCATAAAACCCCAAACCCCAAGATGCTCAATATGCTCAGGTTCAGGTGTGAATGCCCAGCACCTCCCCCAGGGCGGGGAGTTTCACAATGGGTGACTTAAGACATGACCCCTCAGGCGGGTGTGAAGGTGCTGGTGCCTCCCCAGAGGGGAGCTCTCCCAGCTGAGTCACTGGTGTGAGGACAGAAACACTCCCCTGTCCCACAGGGCTCTTTAACAACCCCCCTGTACCCTGAGGGCTCAGGGGTGCCCTGGGCAGCTGCTGCCAACAATCCATTATTAACACTTCATCAGAAATGACACAGAGGGTGTAGAATACACAGTTTTGGTTATACCCACACAGTGATAAACTGGTTCTGGCCCCTGTAACTAGGACACATAGTCACTTATAAAATAGTTTACCTTGTTAAACATCATGAAATCCTGTCACAGAGGGACTACATCATCATCATCTCTGGCCTGACTTGAACCAAAAATGGGTACTGCAGGAACAGGCCCCACAACACATTCTGTGTTCAGCTGGTGAATCTCCTTCCCCACAGGGCTGTTCCCAGAATGACCTGATGGTGCAGCTCAAAGGCTACGTTTCATAAACTACTGATAAGCCCTTCTGCAGTGCCAAAATCTCCTCTGCCACACTCACACTGAAAAAGGGTTTCTCTGCACCCCTCCATGCCACAGTCCTCACGAGACCCACGCTATTATTTCCTGGCTCTGCAGTGAGAGCCCCGTGTACCAGGGAATAGCAGTGAACTCCAAAGGTCTCACTCCCTGTTTCCTTCATCACAAGAGGGGAAATTAAAAGGTCCATTCATGGGCATGAACCTTGGTTCAACCTTCCTTTTCATAACTTTCAGTAACTTGCTCCAAAAGACTTAGTATCTGAAAACGGTCTCTGTGTACTCGTTGAAGGCTGTGCAGTGCCACAAGTGATTCAAAGAGGTGAGAAATTCAGGCTGTTCATCAGGGGTGGAATGTAAAACCTTAAGTATCTGTGATACATTCATCACCTCAGAACAAAAACATCCTTCAATTTAAAGTATGTAAGATCTACAGTAGAAGTTCCAACCAAAAGTACTTCATATGCATTGTTTCATTCCATTCCAGTAATTTGGATGATGCTCCACCACGACATCAGGCTGAGAAGTCCCATATCACCACTGATAAGGGCAGCACTTCTTGCTGTGCAGTAACTGGGTTGTGGCAGCACTTGGGGACCCAGTCTAGAATGGTGCCCCTGCTGTGCTCGCTCTTGTGGAAAGGAACAAAAGGCAGACTTGTGCCAAAGAAATTATCATCCAAGTACTATAATTCCTATTTTGCATTTGTGGGAAGTGATTCACTTGTAATCACTCAGTAACTCAACACAAAGGGGAGTTCAGCCAAGCACAGGGCTTAATTCACTAGTGTTTGTAAGACACTATGAGATCCTGTAACAGGGAATTTCTAAGGACAAGAGGTTAAAGGAAAAGCTTTAAGACTGTCAAAATGCAACAGTTGTCATTTGCTTCCACACAGAACATCTTGGGAAACAGTTCCTGAGCCAGAGATGCAATGGCTCACATGCTGCAGGCTTTCCAAAAGCCTTTAGGGCCTTAAGAAGTCCATCGTGGAGAACTTCCATGCCGGGAAAACATCCTTCTCACCAGGCTGAGGTTGGGGAGGCTCCTCTTTAACTGGGCTGGGGACCAGTTCTTCTAAAGGAAAGGCTTTTACTTTGTTATTCCAAACTGCTTCCGTGAGGATAAGGAGAAAATTCATCACATGAGCAGCCCAGTCAAAAAAAAAAAAAAAAAAATTAACAGAAACATGGAACAACAGCAGAGAGGAGCTTCCAGTCTGAGTTTCAGAGACCACTTGTTGATGTGAGGATGTGGGGAAAGCTATTTGAGATTTTTTAATTTTTTTCTGTTTTAAAAATCTCTGTTACAAAGAAGTAAAAATATATTGAAGGGATGTCAAAGGTACTTACATATTTTTCTTCTGTTTTAATCCTCTTTCAAAAAGAGCAGAGTTGACTTCACAGCACAGGAAGAAAAGGTTGGACCTGTATTGAGAAAGTTGTCTACAAGATTCTGGTTTAAATGCACATCTTCACTCCCACTCCCAGCACCACCTACAGTATAAAGACAACTTTTAGAAGGTAACTGTTTAGAAGTTCCAAATTCATTGAAACAACTATTGTCATGGTGGCATCACATCCTGATACAGACCCCAGCTGAAACCTCTGAGATCATCCAACTCCAGCTGCTCATGGCGTACCACTAAGTCACACTTAGCCATTCACTTCGCCCTTTAAACAAAGCAGCAAGCAGCGCATACAAACTGTAACAGCTGCTGAACTCCCACCAACCTGCCATGTGCCCTACGTGGAAAAACTTTACTTCTAAAAAAAGTAATAAAGCAAATCTGTTTCTTTCCTCATTTCCCAGTACAGTAGGGTTCTTACATGGAGCACATGAATGGAAGAACCAAAACAGTGAAAGAAGTTGCAAAACTTGGAAATCCAGATTATACGGAAACCTCAAGAGACTCCTCTAGTTTGGATTAGTGCCCAAGCTCCCAGATGCTTATTTTAATTGACACATTATGGCTTTATTCTTTTTCACCCTCACACTGCTTTTGCATCAGTATGTGTATCTCGTTCTCTTAATTTTCAAGCAACTTTATGAGGTAAAGAAGCAAACCCTTTAAGTCCAACTTGTTGTGACTTCTTGCATACTCTCCTGGCAACTCCAGTCCAGGATTTCTCACAAATTCACTCAAATCATGTCAAGCTTAGGGGGAAATGGCTTCATTGTGCCATTCCTCAGTTTCCAAGTCAGCAGAAGGCTCACTCACCATGAATGAATCACTTTCAGTGAGCTTTTCTGAGGAAGCCCTTGGAGCAGAGGGTACCAGGAGCTGGGGAGGCTGCAGGCAATCCCTGACTCCTGAAGCACTAGATGGCACCCGAGCATTCAGCTCTTGTACAGCCCTTTTCTCACCCACATTTGAAAACAATACAGGGACCTGAGTTTTAGTCAGGTCAAGAATGGGGGTTTTCAATTCTGTACACTGGAATGTGTCTGAGAAAATGCCATCTAATAAAGCAGTGCTACATTGTAAATAAAATAATTAAATCACTACATAAACAAATATTAGTTATTCTAAATAAAAAAATTAGAAGTGAGCAAGCAGCTTCATTTACTGCCAGCAGTTTAAAAACAGCCTTTAGGTTAGAGAGAAAGTACTATGTTGACATGTTTCTTTACTTCATGCCTCGAATCAGTCAAGAAAATGTTGTGATTAATTTCTGAAAACCCACCCGAGTGCCTCTGTAAAGTCTGGACAACTCAGAGTTGATGGAACACGAAGGTTTTGTTGTCCTGGAACAACAAGGTCTTTGTGTGTTTTGACAAATGAACTGGCATGCACCTCTGTGCAGGGCTGCTGGGATGCAAGGAGGCACTGCTATCTCCAGACAGCACTCCGATAAGGAAATCCAGTCTCCGAGCAATTAAATGATATGGTCAAAACCGCCGAGGAAATCCGTGTCAGGGCAAGGAAATGAAGCCTCTGCAGGTCAGGGACTTACCCAGGAGGTACTTGCTCAAGGCACATGTTGAACTGGAAGCAGACAAATTCCATTTAGGGCTTCACCCAGAGGAACTAAGGATTTGAAAAGTGTCTGGTCAAGGTGGATCACAGCATCCTGCTCAAAGCTCTCTTATACAACCAACATTCTCTTTCCTGAAGCAATAACGAAATAGGATGTTCATCCTGTCTCTGAATTCTTGCCACAAAACTGTACAACAGCAAAGAAAGAGCAATACCAAGATATAAGCACATCTTACGTACCTTTTAGGTACATTCCAGATCAGTGAAAGAATAAAGGATAGAGCAAACAAACATGGAAAGCTATTTTATGGTGTTATTATGAAAAGCAAGACTAGTAGATAAGAATGGCTTAGGAAGCAGAGAAACTGGAAGGGGGGAAAAAAAGGCTATACAAGCAGTAACAAATGTGTTATGGTTTTACTTAAAATAATAAAAACCAGAGAGATCTAGGCCTTGCTAAAGTTTAAATCCAGTAACTGAAATTGATTTTACAAACCCGGTGTGAGTTACACCAGAGTACATGAGGTCAGAATTGGACCCAAAGAACTCAATCTCTCACCAGATCAACACGTTAGCAGGTGGTCAAGGCAGTCCAGCTGGAGAAGGGGCTCAAATTTTCAGTGAGCTAATACACACTAATCTTTCACTTCTGCAGACCTGGATTCAAAACCTCAGATCATGAACTAAAATTAGTCTGCTGCTTTCATTCCAGCCCCCACTTGTGCGCAGCACAAAACCACCACAAAAAAAGTGTCATGACTGGCAGTCTCTGAGACAGGCCCAGCTCCTGGGATGGCAGGGAACGGTCTGAGTTAGGACTGAAGCACACGGGCACAGCTGTGTTTAGGATTTTATACTGTCTGCCCACACTAGGCCTGTCAAAGCCAAATGTGCTTTTCTCCTTGATTTCTGCAAGTGTCACATTCATGATGAAAAAATAAAGAGGAAGGAAAGAAAAAAAAAAAAAAACCAGAATGAATCACTGCAGTCACTGATTCACACTGGCCATCTGTGGTAAAGGCAGTCAGGTTGTACGGGATATAAATTTGCAGAGTTTGTTTACAATAACTAGCTGTGGGTTTGGTTATTTTTAATTGGTTTGGATTTTTTTCTTTAACATAGTACATAGCTTCTTAGTCCCATAGCAATGGTCACAACTGGGTCTATAACTTTTGACCTAGACTAAGTCAAAACACTGGAAGATTCTCCCCCTCAAGTGACTGTCCCAGCTCAGCTGACTAATGACCCAAACTGGAAACATGCTTCGATTTGTTAACATAAAATTTTCATAGTTGTTCATGACAGTTCACTGCACAAACTCCAGTCACACCAAACAAAGCTAACCAGCCACGTGTCAATAAGGAAAACCCACATCCAGCTCGCAAGCCCAATAGAACACTCAGAACATCAGCCCTCCCATTCAGCAGTTAGAATCTAAAGGAAGGGCTCCTGAACTATGCCCTATCCCTCTAAAATCTTTTCCTGTTGAGACAGGGATTTTTTGCAAGTAAAGTTTCTCCCATGAATCATGAAACTTCCAGCCAAAACGGGGAGGGAAAAATAAGATTTTCAGTAACATACAAGGATCACAAACACATGAGCAGCTTTGGGCAACTCTGACATCTGTAAGAGCAACATGGCAACACACAAGGCTGAGTTAAAGGAAAAGAAGAAGGAATTGACTGATACAGGAGTGCAATTAGTTGTTCTGTTTGACAATTCTGACCCATAAACCACAGGACTTCACCACACTCACAACACATGCTGTCACTGGATAATAGGTAGGGACAGTGGGAATCTCACTCATCCATTCATGCACATCACTAATTAGATAAAGAGGTATTTATCTATTTATCGAACACATATATGCCCCTATTCCAGGGTAAGTAAAGGTGGCCTGTCCACCTCAGCCAAAATTGGTGACAAATTTGTCCAAAAGTTGCTGTTACATGTCGTGTCATGAGATTTTATCCCCGCTGCCTGCAAGCCTGATCTCACTGGCTCGTGGCAGCCCTGCATCCCTAGCTGTCACTGTCTTTAATGTTAACATTTATAGAGCAATAGAATTACGAAGCTCGACTGTGCGAGCCCTACTTGCAAACATATGTACAATATCTACAGAGGAGAGAAGCGCTCCGAAGGCCACAGCCCGGGCTGTCTTCTCTTGCCTTGACTTAGAGAGACCCAGGGCACTCTTACTGAACCACTTTCCCAGTGCACCAAGTGGGAAACCCATAAAAGTCACTTGTACCACCTTTGTTGTATCCTGGATTTGTGTGTGCAGATGTTGGTATTTCTCCACCTTTTCATTCGCAACCGCTTCCAAAGAAGAGAAGTCGCGTCCAAATCACACTGTCACAACAACCACATAGGCCTTGTTGTTCTTTACAGATATGAGACCTGGTTTGTACAGTTCATTGTTATTGTCACCAATATGAGGCTCTTGAAACACTACCCACTCCTTTTTCTTAGCTCTCTCAGGACAACATTTGGCAAATGTAGCTGTGCCTTTTGATCCTGGTGACCCGAATGACAAGGCAGTTTCCGATAATGTGAGAGCATGTCTCATTTTCAGATTGGCAGTACCTGCAGGACTTGATGTAATTTTCCAGTCTACCCCTTGCCAGGAATTCTCTTGTGGGGTAGACATTGGCCTTTAATTGTAGTGCTGTCAGGAGCTTCCTGTGAGGTATGCCTCTGTGCTGTTCTACCCACAAGTTACCGGTCTTGTTGGATTCAAAATTATCCACCCCCCAGCCTTGGGACAACAGTTCAGTCCATTTTTTGAATTCCATCTTCCTCCAGTTGCAAGGTCTTGGGTAACTAGTCTTTTGTGTGTGTACTTCCCATTCTGATGTTGTTCCCTCATCCCCAGAGTCAGAAGGTTCCAGTACTGGTTCGTGTTCCCAAACTGACAGCATTCTTCCTTTATCCCCTTCAGATTTTATCCATAATTTCTCATATGTCTTCTCAATCTGTTCTTCTTTCAGAATTGCCTTGATTGTCTCATCCAAGGGCTGCACGAGTCTATGCAGCCTTCAGGCCTGGATACCCAGAATCAGTCCTGTCACTCTGTTGATGCTCAAACCTCCATCCTTTGTGCTGGAATATAGGATGGCATGGCAAGTGCTTGATGGAAGGTGCAACCATTCCTTGACAGTTGACCTAATCTGTAAGTAAAGGGACTTGAGGAATGCTGCTTTAATCTCTATGTGGCCTGCCAAATAGATTATTTTGGGGATGGCAAATGTTTTTAAAATGTCCACCTTTTGCAGTGGCTTCAGCGTTGCTCTATCGAGCCGTTCTAACCAATGTCCTACCTGTTCAGATATTTCCGGTTTCGCTATGCCAGTCCAGGGGTCAATTTGAAGGCCCAAGTATTTCTCAGAACTGCCGGGGTCAATCACGTTGAGGGATGTGCCATTGACAGTCCCTGCTGGACAGTCATTGATGGTGTACGAGTCTTTAGTTGGCTTGATGCAGAAGCTGTGGCACTTTTCACCCCGGATCCTGAGACCAGTAAGTTCGCAGAAGGTCTCCAGGATCTTGATGCTGTTTTTCATTCCTTCCCAGGATCCACTAAGCAGTACTAAATTGTCAGCAAAGGCCATCGTTGTAATGGTGTTGTCTCCTTTGTGGAATCCTTTTTCACATTCCTCCTGTGAGAAATATCTCTTCCTATTGAAATTTCGAAGATGGCCAAAAACTGTGGAGCAAAGAACTTTATTAACAGCACCTGCTGGGTGTCTCAGCCTGGGGGAGGATCTGAGCACATGTGAGGGTTGGGAACTACACCTTTTATGGCCTTTGACATTTGCATGACCGCCCCCTCTTGGAAGCCAACCCCTCCCAGGTGGGGCTTCCCTCCCTTTCCTTAAAAGGTGAAAATTCATGGATAATTGGATGTTATTGGCTGCAGCTGGCCCAGGGAAGACCCCCTCCTCTCTGGGAGTGTGCCCTTTCTTGGAGGTAAACTCCTCCATGAGCCCGCCCCACATCTTTCCTTAGAAGGAGGAGATTTGGGTGCTTAAACTTCACTGGTCACTTTTTGGCAGGAAAAGCCATTATGGCTTTGCTGGAACGTTCCTTCCCTAAAAGGAAAGGCTGTGAATGCCCAACTCCCATTGGCTGCCTTGAGGCGGGAAAGGCCTTATTCAAATTTACTAACTGTTTCAAGGCAAGCTTGGAAATTTGAAGTTTTAAACAACTGTGAATCCCTGTCCCAGTTGCCACAGTCCCTTGGCAATGGGGCCAGAGGGGACCCTTTGCCCCACGTGCTGTGTCTCGCCTGTTTTATACCCCCAACACCCCACAAACTCCCCACATACAGAATGACCCCTTGGTAGCCCACACACAAAATGGCCTGCAGGGAACCCAACACAAACTGGCTCCCAGGTGTCTTGTCTGGTGTTTGTGTTGGTTGATGGGCATGCCTTGGCCAGCCTTGCAAATAATATTCTGGAAAACAATCTTAAAATCATTGATCCAATTGTAATAGGTCACCAGTTGTTGATGTCCTTCAGGCATTCAGGTCTGGTTGACTTTGGTATTAAAACAGTCTAGCAGCCCCTCACCATGTCAGGTATCATTCTTGATGTTAACCGTAAGTTGAAAATTTCTGCAGTCAGGGAGTACTCGGGGTCCATTTTGCTGAAGTCCCTCAATGTAATCCCACCCTGCCCTGGAGTAGAGCTCTTACTCATCTCCATAACGTTCTTCAAAATTTCCTTTGCTGTGATCATTGGAAGGCACTGTTGTCAGGCTGTCCTTTTCCATGAAATCCCCCAAGGCTTTGAAATGTTCTGCACGACTCCCATCCTGACTGGAACACGGAGTGTGGTTCTTTGAGTGGTATCTCACACCTCGTGGACTCTAAATCACCAAGGAGGATCCTCACTAATTTCCTCCTGTCCAGATATTGTCCCTTCTTGAAGGCCCTCTTTTTCATTTAGTTCTTTGATGTTTTCCCACGCTTTGGATCCTGAGTGGTTTGGTGTTTTTGCTTAGGTGCTGGTGTTCTGCCAATCTGGCACATCACACACAGACATTCATAACAGTCCTGAGTCGTTTTGCTTACCACAGATAACGGGTCCTGCCGTCCATCGAGTATCTTTCTGAATACCCCCTGGTAGGTGGGAATTTTCTGGGCTGATAACCAGTCCCCAACAGGTCTGTGATAACGGGCCTTCAATTGCCCCGCCCTCGATGTCACATCCTCTCCAAACTGTTCCCATTCTTCCTCCTCCTGTAAATCTAAGTCCTGTTCCTCTCCTTTGTCCTTCAAAAGTTGCTTCAGCAATCGCCTTTAATCACTTACCTGTTTTGCTGTTGCAATGGGAGTGTGTTCTGTGATCAGTTTGTTGATATTCTTTTTACCTTTGTATCATTTGACGCGTTTCTTTAGCAATTCCTCTTCTTCTTCTGTCCAGCACCTGCGGTGTGCTCCTCTGCCGGATTCTGCATTCAGTGAGATGAACAGCCTGGAATGAACCAAAGCAGGAGCATCACTTCTGCCAGCAAAAACACAAACCCCAGATAACAGCAGCAGTTGCTGTTAATCCCAGGAAACACTCTTCCCCCTTTTGCCAAAGCAGTGCCTCTCCCCAAGAGCAATTCTCACTCCGAGGCCAAGGTGGTGCTCAAATATAGTAAGTAACAACCACCTTTCTTACAAGTTACCTGCTCCAAATCTACCCCTTCAGGTGCATTCCAGAGGAGCAACAATCACGACCATTCCCTCCATAGAGGACTGTGATTCTCATACAAAGCAGCTCATACAGCTACTAACGAGAAAATGGGCAAGGTCAAAACTAGCAGATTAAAAATTCCATGTTCTACAAATTCACCAGCTTACCTGGAGACCTCACCTGGACTGTACTTTGAGAATAGCTTCTATTTAAGAAGGTTTCTCTTAACTTCTAGATAAACATGGCAACCTGTTCAACCGTGTTTTGAGTTCTCACTCACCTGTTTTTGGTCTTTATATCCCTAAGAGTTTGCTTCAGTTTCAAAGATCCCAGAAAAAAGTGTTCAAATGAACAGACCAATAAGAAATCTGGAATTTCTCTTCCATTGATGTGTTGGTACACTGAGTAGTCCTTACTATTGGGTGGACTTCACTGGCTATTGTTATGTCTTGTAGGTTCAGTGCCTCTAGAAACTCTCTCCTCAGGAAGGGAAAAGCCTGAGGGGGATGCTCAGGGCTGCAGAGCAGAAAGAGCTACAAAACCCAAGGAATAAACAACAAACAGAGCCCAAAACCAGCCATGGAATTGAGAGGCTTAAGCTGCACATTTTCAACATGCTCCCTCTGTTCCCATTACTCACAGAAAACCTGGAAATCAAGGTATGCTCTCTGTGAACTGAGCAGGTTGGACAGCAGAAGGGGATTTTCTGTGGCCCTGGTTAAGTGGGTACAATAACACTTTGGTTCTCAGAAATGTTTCCAAGCAAAACGTCAAGAGATTTTTTGATTCATTTGAAAATAAAACTTGCAATGATAAAAATGGACAAGTCCCTTCCAGACAGTTCCACTTCTCTTTCAAGTTCCCAGTCATTAATGATGCTGCACTGATGCAATACATGAACACGTAAAAGCAACAAAGCCTCCCAAACCAGAGGCCAAGGACTCCAGCTGATACCCTAAATAGACAATACAACAAAACCCCCACAGAGCTCTTTAGAAAAAGCCCTGAAAACACAGAACACATCAAAAGTGGAAAACCAGACACCTATCTTTTAAAAATATTTTGAGTTTATATGGCAGGAAAGCCCTCCTGGTAGCAGCTCCCTCCTCAGCCACCTCAGGGCAGCCTCAGCTGAGCAGCCTTTGGCTAATTCCCCCCACTCTACCTCCAGTGCTTACACAGGTGGGAGCTGCCAAACCTGGGCTTTGCTGGCAGCTGTGGCAGGAAAAAAAAATATCCTCAGCCTACAGACCAAAAGCAAAGTAAGGAAGAAAGGAAAAAAATCAATTGACTTCTGCTACCAAGTAAAAACTTTATAGCTGTTTTAAAAAGGCGCTGAGCTACCAATTTGCTTTTCTATCACACCAGTTATTAGGCACTCCTGGCTTTCCTAATCATTTTCTGCTCCAACCATTTGTGTAATACAAAAGGAACACAGAGCAAGCACAATGTGCTTAATTAGAAATGCTGTTTGCTAAGCATTCAGAGGAAGCTACAGAATTGCTTCACCATAATAATATTTAATCTAATGAAATTTTTCTTAAAATAGGATTTGTTTCCCTTACATGACATAAACATGTTGTTCATGCTAATTACAGCTGATTCACACAATAAAGCAGCTGCCATAAAATTAAGCACAGACACATGAACAAGTCAGCACAGGGTAAACTGGGTTACAAACCTTCAGGGTACATCACCTGTGCTGTGGTAACGCCACCTCAATGTTTTCAGCCCACGGTAAATGAAAAGGAGCTGATCCTTACTCAAAGAGCTGCTGAAAGGATTCCTGCTCCTTTGCCAGACAGTCCTCTGGCTTTGAACAGGTGTGGGCAGATGAGACCAAGTCCTGAAGGAACTACAAATCAAGACACCGCCATTAAGCAAGAAGCAAACACCAGCCCTGCTTAAAACATTGTAATGCCCATCACAAGCTCCAGTGAAAACACAATTTTGCCTGCTCTCTCTGGGTTTGTTTCTTAGAAACTACCTTCTCACAATGCTTAGCCAAGCAACCTGGCCGCTGATCCAACGTGTGAGGGGTTACAAGACACATTTCAGAAAAGTTTGGTCTGACAGTGCTTTAACTCCCATTGTTCCTTCACAAGCCTCTTTCCATATGGAGAACATTACTCTTGCAGCTCATGGTGACCTTTGGTCCACAGGACTTGCTGCTGTAACAGCAAGAAACATGTGCAAAATTCGAAAGGAAAAGCGAAGAGCAGGTTGAGTGTGTACACAGATACAGGGATGAAGTTTCCAGTAGGATCCAGGGAGTTTTAACATATAATATAAAGAATTATAATGAGCAAGAGAATTATCTGAATCTTCCCAGATTACTCAATAAAATGTTTTTTCTCATATGTGTAACATTTTGGATAGCAGCAGGAGCACTTACAGGAACAAAGAATTCCTTCTGTAAGCTTGGGATTTGTGTCTGATATAACCAAATACGAAGGCTCTGGAACAAGCTCTCTGATAACTCACCCAAAATACTACTACCTACTATTGATAACTAAACTGAAATTTGGAAATTTGAGTTATTGCAGAATTTGAGTATTGAGGGATGGAAAATATTTGAACTTCCACAGCTATTATTCCAGATGTCAAAATATGTGTCAGATATTCCCTTTATCTGTTCTCAGAAGCAACAGTTATAGTGACATTATGCCTTGTGCTTCAAAACACAGAAATTTAACAATGAAAAATACAAACCAAAAACCCAATCATCTACAAGTCACCTCCTAAAGCCTTTAATGGCTGAAGCTGTCTGGCATTGTTATGAAGATATTAGTCATAATAAAATACTGGTTCATTCATTCATTTTCATAGCTACACAGATTTCTTTTTGAGTTCCAGAAATCCATATCTGAAAAACAGTTCAAGATTTGGGTGGGCATGAGTCTCCAGATAGTGCCTTTATCTGATGCAAATAAGACAACTCAGATCTGGAACTTCTCCTGTATCATAAGGTGGGTTAGGATCAGGTATTAAAAGAAAAAGTCACACAGAAATAGTTTCCAGCTTCCATTCTCTTCATTAACGGCAATTTCTTTTAACTTCTCCAAGGAACAATTACAATTCAGTAGCACGTTCTATCATCTTTTTGAGGTACCTTTGGTCTCTCTGTCCTGATCTTGCTCTGAAAGTCCGAATGCACCCAAGCAGCAGCACGTAGACATCTGTTCCTTGGACGGGAGGCTGATAACATGGGACGTTCTCAGGCTGCAAGACACTGAACATGCTCTGGGATGGCCCTGCTTGATCAGGGAGGTCGGCCCAGGTGACTCACTGCAGTCCCTTCCAACCTCAGCCATTCCACAGTTCTGTGGATCAGACCCAGCCAAAGCCTCCCACTTCCCTTGCTGGCATTTAGCTGTGCTGGAATTGATGACTGACCCCAAACCCCACATCCAGGACCTGCATTATCCTTTTGAGGGTAAATTCTGCAGCATTCCTGGACCTGTGACTCTCTCCAGCCATTCAACTGAGACACGTTATAAATT
The DNA here is from genome assembly GCA_035583155.1 of Acropternis orthonyx. Taxonomy (NCBI): domain Eukaryota; kingdom Metazoa; phylum Chordata; class Aves; order Passeriformes; family Rhinocryptidae; genus Acropternis; species Acropternis orthonyx. The sequence continues at coordinate 18,386,458 of JAWWEU010000138.1, read as the reverse complement.
TGAATCAAATACAATTAAGTCACTTTCGCATTATTGGGACTGGACAAATTTGACCTCTGCCCTTTGGAAATCCCTTGCTTGCCAAGAAAGCTCAATTACTGTTCCAACGCATTTGAATCCTTTTCCTTCCTTCCCCTTTGACAAGGCTCATCTCCCTGAGAAATCTCAGAGCCCTCCTGTCTCCTGCATTCCACTGAATTTCTTTCCTGAAACAGCTCTGTCCCCAGCTGCATTAACAGCTGGGTTTTGCCATTTATCCAGATACTATACCATGCACTCCTTGGGCTTTTTCTGGGACAGCTTTACTCATTCTATTTCTCATGAAACCTCCAAGCTTACCAATAATACTTTTAGGAATTTTTGAGCTCCTCAGGCATCTCCTGATTATAATTTCTTCTTTGGCGGACTTCAGCATCTTAGACATTTAATCAAGGCAGAAAACAGTGGGCAAAACTGAGCACCCTTACTGCACATCCTGCCCATTAGCAAAGATCCTGGAGCTGTCTATTCCCACACACAGCAAAAACCAAGAGGGTCCAGCCTGTTCACCACCTCCAGCCTCTTTCTAGTAGCATTCATGCCCAAGCATTCCTTCCTTCCTTCTCAGCGTTCCCTTTCTATCAGTACACCTGTGCCTTCCCTTCGGCAACTACTCTCATCCTCTTTCTTCCTCCCTTTTACCCTCAAACAATGAGCTTCTCCTGCCCATGTTTGCATTCTACAGGCATTGCTTTGCCAGCCTGTGTTTGAAGTTGGGCTTCTAATGCTCTGGTTGTCCCGTTTGGATTCCTAAGGGGGATCTCCTGCTGACAGCCATCCCCATGCACTTCAGTGTCCACCTCTGGGCACACACATGTTCACTTGCCACAGCTCAGCCAACTGACATTCGGTTTGTAAGCCGTAGGAAATCAATTATATCCCTAATCTAGGAGAACAAAGCTCCATTCCTGGAGTCCCCTTCTCTCCTGGAAGCAACAGAAAAGCTGGTTAACACCAACCTGAACACTGGCTTTTGGCACTGCAACATTAGCCCACAGAAGCCAAGCCAAGCCAAGCGACTGTCCTGTGTGTTTGAAACCAATAACTGGAAACTGCAGTCCCAAAGCACCCACTCGAACTGAAGGAGCTGTGGCAGCCCCATTAGAGCAGTAAGGCAAACTCACGAGTGTGACACAGGGGTTTGACCAAAGGCATTGCATACCTTGGCTTTCTGACACTCTGCACCCATGGGCATCATCGGGTTCCTGTTCATGTGATGTGCAACAACTTGATCAGCTTTACTCAGCTGAACACGTGCTCAAGAACTGAGTCTCTCCTGAACTACACTGCCATGTCCCTCAGGAAGAAAAGGAACACGGGACTCCTCCCTCAGCTGCTTAGGCTGAACACGGTGTCCCCAAACATGGCCAACAACATCCCAGCAGTGCATAACCCTCTGCACTAGACTCAGTGGAAAAGTTAATAAGAGAGAACAAAATTCTTGAGAAAGTGAGCATCTCTTTAGCTGTCAGTTCAATTATTCTGTGAGGAATTAATTTGTTGATGTTTCCACAACTACAGCTTTCCAAAGCCCACACAAGAACAAATTGCATGGCATGGGAAAAAAAGGGGGGAAAGGTTTTTTGGGTTTTTGGGGTTTTTTTGTTTGTTTGGGGTTTTTTGTTTGTCTTTTTATTGAGGTTAGTTATAGTAGGGCTCAACAATTGGGAAATATGGAGTGTACAAGGACTACTGCAAAGTGACAACCATTAACATGTTATTCTATAGAACACTTAGATACTGTGAATATTTTTCCAGCTGAAATCCATCCAAGTTCTCTTCTATCCATGTTTAGTCCAAGAATATTAATGATGAAAATCTAGACAGCATTACAGTGTGAACTATTAGATGTACACTGATGATACTTGAATTTATATTGCCTTTGGCTGAGTTGGGTCATAGAATTTCAATGATCTGAATTCTGGCTTGTATCTGCTGTCAAGTGAATAAACAGTAAATCAAACTTCAGACTTTGTTACAGAGCTGAAAGTCTGTTTTCCTCCAGACCTGGTATATACCACATGATGCAATCAAATACATTGTCTGTCAAGCATCCAAAAATGAACTCAATGACTCATAAAAGCAATAAGTAAGACACGGTCTCTGCTCCTGAAATACCTTACATTGTAAGATTAAAACAAGACTCCCAGAAATTCTGAGTGCTGGGGAGCTGAGCTAGTCCTCCAACGCAAAGGGAGGACACGGGCTACTCTCTGTGGTAGATGAGTTTTTCCCTAGATGAAGGTGTGACTCCTTCCCCAGTTCCAGTGTAACCTACGGATCCAGGAGGTTGTTGTAGGACACCCCTGAGTCTGGATCCCTTCGATGTGTTGAACAGCAAACCCTGGGTATCTCCAGCAAAGCAGAGCTAATCTCTCCTCTAACTACTGCTCCCATACAAATACCTCTACACAATTCCAGAAGCTTTAACTTTAAGCAAGAAAATCCCAGTTGTGTGAAGCAATAACCAAAAGTCACCACTTCAGAGTGTACTCAGCAGGCATGCTTCTGATTTCCAATAAAGCCTAATAAAATCCTGGCTCAGGGAGAAGGGAAGAATCCTCCTGTACCCCAGCAAACCCGGCCTGACAAACAGCAGCTGCTCCTGAGGTCTTTTGCAGCAGGCAGAGTGTATTTCAAGAACACATTTAAACATCCCATCACAGCTGTGCATATACAGCACCATACATACATGAAAAGTATTAAATAATCACAGAAATCTCCATTATACTTACTGCTTCCATTTTGCATTAGGTACTAAACCTATTATATTTCAAATATGCATGGACTTAGTATTTATTAGAAAGCTCTAGCAGGCAGAACAAAAGTGCTTCTGCATTTTGTTAATGAAAGCTTGTTAAAACTAATTACACTGAAAAGTGTAGGTATTTGGACAATACCAGACACAAAGCTCCAAATCTGTACTTGGATTATGATAACTAAGGAGTCCTACAATGACAGTGGAAAATGACCCTGCTGGTGGTGACTTTTCTTTTATAAAATTAGACCTTCAGCACCTGAGAACTAAACTGAATGTTAAATGGCTCATGATACCAATGAAGAGTATCAATAACTACTCTGAACCAGATTCAAATAAAAGTTTGCACTGCATTTTATGAAGTCTGAAACTCTCACTACTGCCAAACTATTTTTACATGTATAGACGTTTTTAAACATTGTTTAAAGTTTTCTGAGAACCATTCTTTACCCTGAACTCATATGGGGAATGTGAAGAATAACTGGTCACATTTTTGTCTTGCCTCCATTTGCTCAAGTCCTCCACAGGTCTCCTCTGCTGTCACCTGCCTGAAATCTTTCCTCAGAACAAAAAATGATGTCCAATACCCCTCCCACCATTATGCAGGTGTGCCTATAATGAAGCTGCTGTTCTTTTGTGATTCCAGAGCCAAAGAGTCAGTATAATCTGCCTACAGACACAAACCTTCCACAATACTGATTTCAGTGTTAGGAGCAACCTATCTTGAGAATACACAACACATAAATGCCATTTTTAAAGTACGAAATATCCACCGAGATTAGATCCAATATATTCATTTTGTTAACAGTAATAAGACTTCATAAAACTTCAGAGGCTTTACTGGATTTCCTTTCCAGACATTAATCAAGCAAATTTCCCTAAGTGGATGCAGAAATCCTGAATCACTAAGTACCAAATCAATACTTTCACACTAGAAGAATAAGAAATTAATCCAATTAGAAGACACTGAAATCTTGACTATTTAAACATTATTTTAAAATATACCTGGAAGTAAAATTTTTACAGAATATTGCCATGGTATTTGTCTCTAGAAGTAAAACTCAGGTGGAAAAGTATGTAAGGGAAATGCATGCAGCAGTTTTCCCTTCAGATGCAATAATCATAAGGCCGGTTAAATTTACCCCCAGTGACAGGTTATTCCATCAGCAGTACACAACATTTCTCCAGAATCAGGCCCCAAGTATTCTCTGCTACCAGCTGTATTCTTCACAATATTAAATACCTATTTGACAGGACTAGGCTCAGTGATCCAAATTAATGGGATAAAGAAGATGGCATAGTAAAAGCACTCACAAAACACAACAAATACAAATATTCCCCGTGTTAGCACAGACTGCATTATTGGCCCTTAATACGGCCCCCAAAGACAACTCCATTCACGCTTCCTCTTGCATAATTTACACTAACCCCAATCCCTTCACTACTAAATGTTCTAAATACAGTAAAGCTCTTTGCCATTTACCGAGGGTTGCACCTAAGTCAGTGGCTCAGAGCTGAGAGCTGCCTTCACTCGCGGAAAAGAAACCCCCATTGAACTCCGACAGTGATGTCCTACAGACTGAGCATCGGCTGCGCGTGGGGAAACGGCAAGGAATTGCCGCCTCCCAGGGAACTGTGCCCACCGCGCTGCCTTCCCGAGCGGGCTCTGCTTTCCCTGTGCTCATCCCCAGCACCCAGGACAGAAGGCACGAACGCCGGGCAGGGGCACCGAGCAGATCCTCGGCCCAGAGGCAAACCCACGCAGGAGACAGCGTGGGAGAGCTCTCGCAGGCGGAGCCAGCCGTGTGCGCGCTCGGACAAAGCCGCCAGTCCCGCGGCCGGGTTAGCGCCGGCGAGCGAGGTGTCAAAAGCGCGGAGCGCGGCGCGGAGCGCCCATGGACTCCGCCTGCCTTCAGCGATCAGTTCCTGCTGCAAAATAACAGACTTTAGCACATTCTGGAGAATGACATCACCCAAAGTGCGCTGCCAAGAATGGTACTTTCACATTTCTTCAACAGAAGATTTCCTTTCACCACTCTTGATTTTTATTTTTTTCAGTTAGTCAATCGTTCAAAAGAAATGAAAGTTCCAAGTATTTCCAGGCCTATAGATGAGCTTTTAACACAAGCAAGTGACTATGCCTTTTAAAAATGTTGTCCATAAATGTACTTTTTCCCCTGGTTCTTTTTAGTAGATTTATATTTACAATCATGCTGAGCTAAAATAATACAAGTTACTGCAATTACCATCCGGAACTGACTTTTTTTATCTCTTGATTTAACCCTATTCCACTGAAGGATACTCCATTCTGTGACAGGATGCCTGTTTAGGGAGCTGGAGGCAACCCCTGGAAACACTTGAGCATGAGCAGTGAGATCAGTCAGTCAAACAAGAACACTTTTGCATTTTCCAAGGAAGATGCTTAAAGCTCACTGGATGACAAGTCCAAGCAATGCATTCCACTCCTCCAAACAGCCTAAACAAGCAAACAAAAAGTCACTTAGTTGCAGAAATTTTGGTTCTTTCACTGGATTATTCAAGATAGCGCTTTCCTTTTTCAGTTCTGATGCAGGTTTTGCATCTTACCTTGGCAGAACCCACACCTGGAGTACACAGGAGTTTTCATTTCAGTAGGTTTGATCAAGTCAACATCCTCAGTGCAGAAACTGTCTTCATTACTGGGTTTGAACCTAAAGAACATAAGTCAGTGGTAGCCAGTGATCATTTCCCTTTAGGGAAAAAAGGATAAACTTCAAGATACAATTTAAGAGCTTGGAACCCAGTGCCGTTCCTTTGACTTACAGGAATATTTTACGTTCATCTTTTGTAGCTCCTGTAACTAAGCAAGTGAATAGAAATGCTACTGAAATTCAGACACTTTTTTTTTTTTTTAATAGGAGCTGAGCTACTCACAGTCCTAAATTTGAAGCACTTTGTAAGGCACAGAAAATAAAGCATCTTTCAGAGAACAATGCAGTGTTAGCAAGAGAGAGACAAGACAGTTGAATGCAATTTTTTAACATTTTAATCTAATGTTACAATGACTTAAACATCACAAAATTGTAAAAATCCCAATAAATATTTGCATAGTGTACATGTGTGCAATATCTTTTAATGACAGACCTTCAGAGGAAAAAAATACTCTTTATTTTTCTCAGTGCTCCCACAATGATTTTTTAATATAGACTGATAACATTTGGAAAAAGCAGGGCAGCTCACGAATGCAGGTGTTTTGATTTGCTTGTAAAGTAGCTCATATCTAATGTTCTCCAGGATCATGTTCCAGTGCTCATGTGAGAAACATTAAAAGAAATTACTTTTTAGTTGTTTGTTATTAAAGAGTCTATGCAACAGTAAATCTAGAATCCCAGATTTGCACTGAATTGTCATCTATGACCACATTTTAATGTAAACCTTGAGAAACTCCCACAATTACTTCAGGTTGTTAGTAAATTAAGAACAAGGTTTTAAGTGTAGTTTCATGGTTTGCAGCTCTTCCTTCACTTCCAGCTGCCGTGGGGTGCTTTCCATTGCCTGTCTTCAGGTGACTGAGAAAAGCCTGATACCATCAAAGTCGTTCTGTTTTCTTGGGACAAGAGAGAAAAACAAGCACGAGTTCGCATGACAGTCAAATCCAGCGATCCCAGGATGGCTCTGGGAAGTGAATGGAGACTCACACAGGCACAAAACGAACTGTGGTGGGTTCTATCAGCTCAGCAGCTCCAGGCATCAGAGGATCCATGGAGATTAAGTATGTACTACTAAAATACAGAGGGACAAAACCAAACCAACACAGGCGTCTATGGCACAGAGGAAGGGAGATCTTATTCAGTCCTGGACATGATTTATTATTGAGTAGAATGACAGTTACTTTTGAAGTTAAAATGACATCCTTGAGCTTCCAGTGGCTTTACTTGCAGGTTGAAATCCCCTTTCTTGAAAAGGCATCACAGCAAGGTGAGATTAAAGACAAGCTGCACAAACCACCCTTTTGAGGCATTAACTGTAGAAAACAGAGGGACTTTTCCCCGCAGTGCTTGTGGGGGCTGCCACAAGAACTGCAGTGCTCGGGTTACACATAATCCCCCAGCTGCGAGAGACAATTAGCACCACGGTCTCCAGAAAAGCTTTCAGCTCTCAACAGGTGCCTCACCATTGTGTTCAGGTTTAAATCAAAACGTGGCAGAGGGAATGTCCCACCTCCTGCCACCCCTCGCCTTTGAAACTCTCATTACAGCCCCATCAGAGCAGCTCCACTCTCATTTTCTCCAAAAAGACCAAACATGACTTTCACCCCTTTGTCTGAGTGCTTTTTTTCCCCCTTTTATCTTCCTTCATCTCTCTGAGAGATCTGAATGCAGGAAGTGGAATTTATTTGTTGTGTATTATGAGTCTACTACTTTCCTCCTGACTGGTGAAAACAGGAGCAAATCCTTTGAGAGTCATATAACTGACAAAAATCAGAAAATCTTTCCCCTTTGCTTGGCAGTTGCAGAAGTGATGGTCCAGAAAAAATACCCAAGTGCATCAGTCCAACATTAATATTTAACTGCATTAAGGTGTGAATTACGGATCTGACTTTTTTTATGTCATGCATTATAAAGTTTCCGTCCCTATCAAAAATATTACTCTTTAGATTAAAATTTGTTCCTGTTCTTCAGCGCATCTTCAATAAGGCAGAAATGGAAAAGTGTCTCTTACAGTTCCAACTTCCATGGTAAGTGCAAACACTGTTTGAACACTTCTCAACATTTTTCTCTTTTTCCAATGTAGAGGCTTGCTCTACCCAGAAGAAATCTTTATTATGAAGAATTCCCTCCTTGATAGTCAGTCAAGACTTTCTGACCCAGTAACAAACACTTTTTGGACAAATAAGCAATTTAGAACCCCACAGTGCTCAGGGGAGACTGACTGCCTAGTGAATTAATAATATATAAAGAATAAAAAGAAAATGGTGATGAGTTATACCAAAAGATGCAGTAAAACATGGTGACACTTAAAAGAATAAAAAAACTTGACACTGATCTGACTTGTTTCCATATGGAGACAGGACTGATAATAAATCCCAGAGATTTCTTTGGTTCAGTTTGGTTTATAAACTCAAGTTTCCACAACACAATGAGAAAGCAGCAAGTAGGTTAATCCTGTGCAAGTTCTGGTTTGTTTTCATCTCTACTTCCTGTGGAGTCCTTTTGCCTTTACCTTTCTGGGACGTGCTCATGGCTGTTTCTCCCGGGGTTTTGCTGCCTCCTGGTTTCTCTCCATGTTCCCTGGGCAGATCCCAGGGGCTCACACCCTGCCCTAGCAACCAGTTCCCAGGGAACTCAGCCAGTATCCTAAATAATGAGCTTGTGCTTGCAAAGCCTCTAATACTAACTTTCATTAGTATTTTTTCTCCGTCAATCTAAATTTAATAATAATTAATTCTTAACCATGCAGCTCTTTCCGCCTTGGATCTGAAGCCTCCTCTGGGTCAGAAGTGTTGGATACCATGGGAGGGAGGGTCACATAAACACCATACCTTAACCTGCAGCTGAAGTCCTGCGCTCCCTATCCCAGTGGCCATTATTTCCTGGTCAGAACATGGAAATAGCTCCCAGTTATGCAGCAACTTCCTGCCATTCCACTGGGATGGCCACAGGAAATAATTCGCCTCCTGCACTCCAGCTGGCAGCCAAAAGAATGGCACCCTCAAAGCGAGTAGCCTGTGAGCACGGCCTTACCCAAAGCCCAAAGAGCAAAGGTCTGCTTGGGACAGCTTTGGGACAGCGGATTTTGTAAAAAGGTGCAGATGAGACAAACTGGTCTGAGATCATTCAAACAAGGCAAGAACAGAGAAGGAAAATCAATACCCCTGGCAGTTTGCCCTTGGCAGGAATAAGCTCTGTATGGAAACAAGTATATTCCTGTAACTGCAGCAGATCGAGTTGTCACAGCTCTGTCTAGTAGAATTCGTAATCTACAGCTCTACTAAGTAGCAGAATTAAAGTTTTTCTTATCAAAACTCAAAGTCTCAATTTGTCATAGATCAAAGTTGACTCCCACAAGAATGGCAAACCACTGCCATGTAAACAGCCTGCTCTCTAATTGCCCAAGTGCCATCCCTTGCCAGAGGAAAGCCGGAGCCTCTCACCCTGGAAACAACAAGAATGATCCTGGACGTCTCACACCTTTTTTTTTTTCACCTTATTTTAAAGCTTGTAAATTCATTGAAACATATATCCTCCTGCAACATCCTTATGTTTCCACAAAAGAGCAAAGCTTGTAGTGAAACAAAAATCTTCACCTAAACGTTTCCAACCCCCTTTCCCAGAGAGGTTTCAGGGGTGACAAAGAGACTGCCCTGCCTACTTCATTCAGCAGGTAATCAGCAGAACACACACAAAGCCAAAGGAACAGGATTTTGACTCCCAGCCACTCTGGATTTCAGGCCAATTACAAAGATAAGTGGACAACTTGAAGTCATCAGCATGGTATATGTTTCACTGGAAAATATTCATCTTTTTCATGGATTCACACTGACTGTAGAAAACACCCGACACAGGAAGAGGAATTTCACTCTGCTGAATTATTTTGATATCAGCAGCTTAGGATTCAGTGGAAGCCTTAAGTACAAGCCAAGATTTAACTGTCATAGTTTTCAATAATTGTAATAAAGAGACAAGACCCTGATCCAAGTTGTTTACAGTCTAAACAAGACTGAAAACAGCAAGGAAACACCAGACAACTACTGATGTCTATACACAGAAGTAATTGGGAAACCAGAAGCCTGTTGCAGATTTTTGTGCATGTGAAAACAGAAAGTTCAGTTTATTCCGAGGTGTTTCTAAGGAGCCTCTCCAAAATGTGAAGGAGGCAAAAGTGAGAACATAAAGATACTTTATCTGGAAATATATTGAGCATATGGCAAAGTCACATCCTGACTCTAAAAGAGGGGCAAAAAATTAAAGAGGAGGCATTAGAAATAAAGACACCAGAAGGCAAAAGCAATCAGGAGGCACTCATAGGGGGAAATAAGTGGACAAAGGAGAAAAGGAAATTTAAAGACTGAACTGGAAGTGGTGCAGGGATTGCTGGACTTGAGATGGGCAATACTTATGGAGCTTCAGCTGTTTTGCTGAGGAGAGAACAGAGTGGTGGGTACAGCCCAGTGTGGATAATTCTGAAGTCAGAAAACATATGCTTTGAGTTTTACTCAGCTGCAGAGTTCTGGCAAACCTGCTGCATTTACAGAGGCAAATACATCAACTTCAATCTTTTAGCAGCTGTGCTGCCCTTTAATTCCTCATCCCCTGAAGTGTTGTACACTTGTACCCCTCTCACTCACCTCCACAAAGCACATCCCTCAGAACAGCCCAGCCTTTCTGTCCAAAACTAACTAACAGCTCCTGCCCACTGGAAATTTCTTTGAGATATACTGTTATTTTCCACTTGTTCTGCCCATTTTCTTCTTAATCAAACACACATTGAAGTGTCTTCCTAGGAAAGCTGAGCCATACCAGCAGGAACTAAGACCCTCTGGTTCAGCTGGCAAGCTTCTCCCTAAGAATTCCAAACTATCCCGGATCCAGAGAGCCTCCTTTCACAATTCAAGCTTCTCCTCCCAGCCCCAGAGCTCTCCCAGCTCTGCTCCAATACCCCCAAGCACTTCAGCATTAACTCCACCCCGTGCATCAGAGCTGACTGAGATCAGCAGGGACAGGAGACCACCACTAACTGCACTTTTCCTCCAGCCCCAGCTGAGGGTTCACCCACGCCAGGTCCTGCTCAGCACTCTCTCCAGCAAAGCCAGGCTGCCAGGCCTCCTGCCAGAGATCAGCAGGAGTCACTATCTATACCTCTCCCCACAAATGCAATCAAGCTTTTGCCCCAGTTGAGCTCATTGACACCAGGTATTATACATTCCCTTCTAAGGATGGCACACACTTTCTTAAGCAACAAACCTTTCAATGGGGGAGCACAGCACCAGGGCCCAGGGGGTAAAGGGATGATGGCAGGAATTGCTGGCACAGTCCCCTTGAAGCCAAAGGGGAGAAAAGGATAGTGCAACAGTGCTGTAAAAAAGGAGAAACATTAATTTTACATGTGGTTTTTTCCTTCCTCTGGCAGCTGCGGGACAGGAGGTGCTGCATGGAGGGGAAGGGTGTAGAAGGAGGGGGACCTTTTGTTTTAAGGCCACTGTGGAAATGAGAGGGTCATTTGCCTGAGGCAGCAAATCCAGAGCCTGGGCTGCCCACCATCACAACCCAAACGAGATGAGAGGCAAGACTGCCTGCTCCCTGCTCCTCAGATTCCACCGTGCGGGTGCCACCAGCCGATACCTTGCTGTGGCAGAGCTGCTCTGCTGCTGCTGGGGGCCTTTCCCAGGGCCAGCCTCCTGTACAAACGCATTTATTCTCCGTCTCACGCAGCGTGGGTGCACTGCAGGCACCTGTAAATCCCACCTGCTGAAAGGTGTTACCTGCAGGCCTGGCTGCGTGTTGGTTTGTTTGTTTTCCCCGCTGCTGAACCGGCTCCTGGGCAGGACTGGCTCCAGCAGCTCGGCACCCCCGAGCTCCGGAGCACACGTGGGACTCAGCAGCTCCTCGCTCGTCCGAAGCAGATGTCCCCAGCAGGGCCCACGCACTCCTGGGAACCCGGGATGCCTTCGGAGCACAGAGGGATCCCACCTGAGGCACATCTCGGGAATGCACCACGCTTTGCCCACCTCCAGCACGGGAGGAAATCCGGCTGGCACAGTGTCGGCAAAGGGCTCCGTGCAGCTCCACAAACAAATTTCGATCTTGTTTGTTCAGAACCGGCTGCCGCCCGCTGTCGCCAAGAGAACCCGGCTCCCTGAGTCCTACGAGCTCGAATTATTTATTAGGACATTTTTTTGGCTCCTCTCAAGCTTTGTATTTTGTTTTCATTTGTCAGGCTGAGCACTGGTTGGTTGTATTGTGAACTAGACTGTGACCCCTGATTCACTCTTCCACCAATTCTCTTCATATCTCTTAATTGTCTCGAAATAGCTGGACTTCTGCACAGTAATTAATGTTATTGTGAACTTAGACACTGGAAATCCTAAAATGATTAGATTTCTGGAGGGCTGAATGAACCAATATCTGCCAGTGCAATGGTATGTAGAGATCTGAGCACAGAACTTCAAACTGTGAACTGCTCACTTCAAAACCTGGGTCTACCTTGTTATTCCACCTCTGCCCGTCCCTTCGCAGCTGAAGGAGACTCTATCTCTTTATTTACCTACCTCCCAAGCTAGGCAGTAAATCTGGAATGTGACATAATTAGCAGGAAGAATGTTCCTTGTTCGTCTCAACATATTCAACAGCAGATGCCTATCACTTTAAAAAGACCAATCAAAAATTCAAAACATATATTCTGGGCAGAATATTTTTAAAACAGAAAGTATTCAAGATTTAATTGTCTTGATGGTGCCTGCAGTAGACAGACTCAAGACAGCTCACTTTGTTTTAAAAATCTAAATGGAAAGCTTCTGGGACGTGTTTTTTTATTTTTCTGTTATAAATAAAAAATATGTTAAAAACACAGATATACCAAAGAGTTATTTTAGTGCTGGTAGATTAAGACATCATTTGTAATGCCCACGAGGGGAAAACTTGGAATTTAGTGCTTTTGGATCCAAAGTGTCATGGGGCATTAAGAAGAATCCAGCAAAGCTGCCCGAGCCCCGGCTTTGGGAAGTTCCCTGTCCCACAGCACAGCGAGGCTACAGACCTGCTCTGCCTTGGAGGAGGACCTTGGAAATAGAGCCCACGGGAGTATGGCCCACAGAAGGTGGAAAGGTGGATGCTGTTTTGGTGAGCTGACCTCCAGTTGTTGTACAGTGAAACATTAATTCATGAAGAAGAGGAGAAAGGCAAAGATCATGGAGATGATTGCCAAAAGCAAATCAGGATGAATGTTTTCTGTAAAATACACAAACAGGTCACATACGGGGAAGTACAAACCTGTAGCTGTCATATAAATTCCACAGTAAATTCCAACAAGCTTCTGAAGAAACAGAAAATAGCCCACCATGTTCCCATAGGAAAAGTGAAAATGTCATCATCAGGATTTCTTGTCTCCGTGCTGCAGGACTGTAAGACAATAAATATTCTACAGCAGGAAAAATAAATATTCTATAGCATCCTATTCAAGAGAAAGCTACTTCAGATTTCAGGCTCCTTTAAGTCTTACTTAAAATATAAAGAGAATCTGGATATTTGCTAAATGCATATGCTGGAGCCAGGCTAAAACCAATGATTTTGTTGTACTTCAGAGTTTCAGTGTCAAGCAAACAACTAAAGAGCCCTTGCATACGCCCCTTGTGTCAGCCTTTCTCTCAAAGCTTGACAAGAAGAGAGTTGGGTCTCACCCTTTGCTTTCCAGGAGATTAGATCCCTAATTCCCAGTATAACACCTTGTAGAGTTACTGGTATAATATAAATCCAAAATTTTCCATCCATAAAGATGGCAACACCGAGTTTTGCCAAAACACCACCCTCCTCAGTCGAGGAGAGCATGATGCATGAGCAGTTTTATATGCACACAGATACATGAAAAAAATGACAAAATGTTTTAAGGTCATCCTAGGAAAATTATATGACTGGAAAGCCATGATTAATTGAAGAATTACTGACTAATTTTTAACCTTTTCATGCACATTATGGAGCAAGCTGTCTGCAGAGTCTTCAGGATGATTTGGCACTACAGAACCTGTGTTGCTATTTTATGTTGTTACTGAACAGCAGATGAACAAGTCTGCAGAACCAAAGCTTTTAAGGCAATTGGTCTCTCAGCCACCCTCTTGTTATACGGCAGTGACTTTTGAGAACTGAAAGCCAGCAATTACCATATCAACTATCTGCAAAGGAAAAGAAATATTTGTGATTTAGGCAAATAATGAAGAATATTTTAAATTTCCTCACATGACCACATATCAAAAGTAGGTAAGAACAGAGAGAGTAAACAAACTGTTTGATTTTTAGAAAGTATTCAACAGTTCTAAGGTTTCATCTTTAAGCAGGTAACAACATCTACTGGTCTGCAAAGCACTGGCAGCGTGCGTGCGATTCCTGACGCGCTTCAGGCGGAAACAGCTACAGAAGTGCCAGGTCTGGAGGAAACCAGTGAGCTACAGAGCTGGCCATCGGCCAGATCTTCAGGGTTCAAGCTCTAGGTGGAACAGGAATGTGAATATGTTACAATATAAATTTCCTGGCGCTGGAGATGAGATCACCTCAGTGAGTAGGGAAGGCTCTCCGGAGAGCGAGCCCCGCTGCACGAGTGCTCTGTTGGCTCCGAGTGTCCTTTCTGCTGACAGCCTTGGCACAGCAAGCGAGCGCTCACTGATAAGGAGCAACTCTTATCTCCAGAGGTGGTCCTAGGTCAGAGCTGAGGAATGTTGGCTGGATGGTTCCAGGAGCATGTGCTGCTGCTGCACAGGGTGTTCATCCGTGCCTTCCGTGGCACCTCCTGCTCCCGGCCACAACGAGGACCAGAGGAAAGCGAGCTACAGAGAGACCCAAATATTTCCGCAATAACAGCAACATTAAGCACTACTTCTGCTAAGAAACAGAACTTTTTTAACCTCAGGAGATGAATTAGAACAGAAATAAACCCTCGGACGTAAATTTTTAATTACCAGATACAAGGAAAGAAAGTTTTCTTCAGGGGAGTTTTTCTGAAACCAACAGTTGTCATATTTTTTGTGCCTTCTTCCTAGTTTAGGGGCAGAGTGCCAGCCTAGATGAACTGAGGCAACAGTTGCCATTGGAAAACTCACCTGTAAGAACATCACAGGGATCATTCTGAAGTTTCTGTCAATGTTTTTGAGCAACAGCAATGAAATACAGCAGAAAAAGAAAGGGAAAAAACGCTCAGGAATTGCAAACCCCATTTAATCCAGGAAGACTGAGCAAGTAAACCTGAGTTACGTTTAAGCAATGGCTTAATCTGGGCGCCATGGAAGTGGCAGGAATTGGAGGGGTCAGCAGCAGAACCCAAACAGGGGAATCTCCCCCTCGGCAGGGACTGAGCTTGTGGCTTAGCGGGATGGCCCAGGGAGATCCTTGGGACATCACCTGGAGGTGTCCTTGGAGCTGGAAACTGATTTTCACATCTGGTGGGAGGTCACTGAGACAAAATATGCTTAACTGTGGAAATTTCCATGTCTTTTGTTGTAAGTCATCTGTAGAACATCTCAACTGAAATCCTCATGATTTTGAAGTTCTTGGCAGTATTGCTTCTCCCTTTTTCTCCTTCACTGAGCAGAAACCAACATACCACTGTGTCAGTTAAGGTCAGGCCTATCTGAGCCGCCTCTGAACCACTAATTCTTCTCTCTCCCAAAAGTGAGGCCTAAAACCTGTTGAAACTGGCCTCTCTTTTCACAAAGCAGGATGTGAAATGAGGGCTGATAGCCCTGAAAGTAATGAAAGAAAATTAAAAAATGTTTGCTTTTGTAATGGTGTTAACAGTCTCAATATCACAACAGATTTTACACCAAATAGTTGTGGAATATTACAAGACAATATAAATCAGGGACATAAAATTTCAGAAATTTATATTTGTGTCAAATGTTTTACTTTTATACAACTTCTACATGTATATACATAGACAAATAGAGTGTGTCTGTGTGTATCAGGAACTACTTCCACCCACCTGCATGTGTGTGAGTTGCATAAAAATAACCAGCTGTCAGGTCCGTAGAGAACCTGCCACTAAAGGATAGTATTTAACAAAAGTATTCTCATTTAGAGGTATCAACCTATACCAGGGTCCAACTATGCAAATAATTAATAGATATGTAGTAGACCTTAGATCATTGCTTTTGGAATTTGGTTGTAAAATTAAAAAGTGCTGGAATAGGCTGGTGTACTATACTTGGCACTGTCGTTAAAATGCAAAATTCAAAGTATTTGCTGTATGTTATCTGAACAAAAAGGCCAGTAGCGTCAATTTATGCTTTTCTGTGCCTGTACCCCCCGTGCAGATTTAGTGTTTGCCATCTGATCTGCAACACAAATGATTTTTAAGTCACTTTCAAGGAAGTCCATGGGTGCCCCCCCAGGCACAGGGCTGGCTCTGTATGTCTCCTGCCCCCAGGCTCCCGCAGGGGCTGGGCTTGAGCTCCGTGGGCACCCCCAGGGCTGGCTCAGCCCTCTCGGGTCGCTCCTGCACACCCTGCACAGACCCAGGGAGGCCCAGCCGTGACAGCTTGGACAATTTTCCTGTGTGTGTTCCCAGGGTATTCCTGTGAATCCTACTGAAAATGAACAAACACAAAAAGCCAGCATGGATTGTAATATGAGATGCCAGCATTTTGAACTATTTAAATACGCACTGTTTGTGTTTCGGACAGTCCATCAGTTAACTTTTCCAGGCCCTCACTGTAGCTTGTGGTCAAATGGTGTGAATAACTTAATGATTTATGTGAATATCTGAGTTATGCAGGTTGTTTGCATCTGCCCAGCCCCAGCTTTCCTTCAGAGGGACAGTCTGGTGTCCCTGACAGGGAATGCTTGTTGTCTTAATCAAAATCAGGCATCACAGATAGCACAGACACAATTGGTTTGGACACAGAATATGAACTGATGATTAATCTTCTCCCTGTGAGTTGTCAAATGCTTGCTTCACCTCCCACTTCAGTCAGTTCTCAAAAACCATCTGGCCTATAGTTCTTTCCTTTTTTTGGTATTTTTTTGGTGTTTTTTTTTTTGTATGTTGTCTAATTTTTGTTAGTCATGAGCAAAAGCTGAAACCAATGATGATGAGACTGCACCAGGTGCCTGATATTGCGTCGTGCGAGACATTAACTTGCAAAACAGTCAAATACTTATTTTGGCTGAAGGGGCTTTTTTCCAGAGCGGGACTGGGGAATTCTTCCCACCCACATGTAATATTTTCTATTCTATTACACAGAGGGCCATGAAATGAAAGAGAATGATGTTTAATGAGCAAATAGATAATTGTGTTCTCCAGAAAACAGAAATGTTGCTCTTTCACTTGTACATTCATGTATCAAAATCAGGTGAGGAATTCCCTAACTCTGTACACAACATACATAACTGCTCTTTGACATAATCAGAAGTCTTGTACAATGACAAGCACAATCCTGGTTCAAGGCAGAGAGGAATAAATCAGTGAAATTATGTCAAAATAATCCCATCCCTTACTGCTTGAAGCTCTTAGGCACACTGAGCTATCTGGCCACGCACAAGAAGTGCTGCCTTTCAGGAAAAGCAACACTTTGCTTTCATATATGGACTTGTTCCACTGTTAAAATTACACAGATGTTGAGTTCAATTGTTTCAAATAAACAGGACCATTTCCCTATCTGGGGAAGTATTCTACCAAATAAAAAATGGGGGGTTTTGTCTCAGGTGACATCCCCTCCAAAGTGACTTGCCCAGACAACAGTGTCTACTTGAATAATTTTACCACACAGTTATGTTGGGTTGCATTCACGGTTTAGCTGAAACAAAGGTAGATCCAAGATCATTCTGTTGCCATTGGATTCTGAGGCTGAACTTGCAGAGGACATTCCAGGTAAGCAGGACACTGCATCCTGAACGTCTCAGTCATCTCTCTGCGGTGTGATGGATCACCTCTGTTTCCTTTTTGGCTACTCAGGGAACCCTGACAAACAGAAATCTAATTTTTGTCTGCAACTCAGGCTAATTGTCTGATCCTTTTTAAAGTGGCTGCTGGGACTAGGGAAAGCAATGCTACACTGAAAAAAGGCTAAAAGGGGGCACTGGGAATTATGTTCAGTGTCAGGACCTCTTGTTTGCAAGTAAAAGCTCTTGGCTCTTCGCTTTCTGAGATGCTGGGTGTTCGCGTGTTTGTGTTGCACATTTTCATTAAATTCTCAGTCAATGCTTCTGCTCTGGGGCTCTCCAGGAGTCAAGGCACGCTTTCTGTCATTTCACAGCAAACTTGCTCAATTATGGGCAAGCCCACACATTTTTGTAAGCCAATAGTTTTCAGTACACAGGGTCCCAGTATATACGCTCCTTCTATAGCATTATTTTTATGTTTGTCTTGAAAATAAATGTTTCTTTGGTTCTAAAACATTAATTAAACACCTTTACCAAAGGCAACTTTCAAAGGACTATGCAGTGACAGTATCATGTTTCACTGTGAAATTTGGGACTGTGGAGTCATGACAGACACTGTTACGTAGTAAGTTGGACCCTAAATGGCAATGCAGGACAGATACAAATAAATCTTTCCTGCACCTTTCTGCACCTTCTTTCCTCTCTTTCCTTAATTCTCAGGTTTATAATGACCCGATCAGCCATAAAACCAGACTATCCACGCTCTCACAGATGTTACTGCCATAGCACAATGAGCAGAGAGATGATTTCAGGACTTGCCAGACACTGTGTAAAATGAGAAAGTAGTCCAAACTCTGAGAAGCTGGTTCTTAAACAAAGAATAAATGACTAAAAATAAAATACACGCAGCAAAAAGTGTTATTATAAAAATTACAGATTTACAGCACCAGTTTGTGATCAAAGGTCTCTAAGTTGCTATTAGATAAAAGCTCTGCTCTGTCGTTGAGGGACATTCCAGCTCCTCTATTGTTCTCAAACACAGCTCAGGTCAAAGAAGTGGCATAGCAAATCAATTAATGTCCTACCTGCCTCCTTCACTAATTAGAGACTCAGCCTCTCTCTTCTCTCTGCTCTTGATATTTGAAACTTCTCAGAAGGTGGAGATTAAAGTAGCAGCTCTCAGACTTTTCCAGAGGTTTTCCTTTTTAAGCCTTACCTTCCCTGACAAGTATGGATTCAATTGAGGTGAAAGAGCAGTAGGAATTTTTCCCATCTCTGCTGCTTATATTTATTTTTATTCACCCCTTTAAAAACAGTCCTTAAAATACTTCCACAGAGGAATCTCTTTATTATCTTACCTTCAATTCTGGTTCCAAAAACACTCACATAATCCAGAATATTAAACCTAATTAATATTAAACCTAATTATTCATGTTCCTCCATATTGCAGCAAATGGCCACAGTACACACACAGTAAAGGTCCCACCAGCATCTCTGATTTCATAATTGTCTTTAACAGGTAAACCAGCACTGCCATTCCTTTTTTTCATAAGAAAAATCCTTCAGTAGATGTGTCCGAATTCACACTGCACCATTCAGATAGGCACAGGTTTTCTACTCTCCCTCTTGGTCACTCCACTCTGAGCAGTGAGGACTATTTTGTTCTGTCATCGTTATTTGGCTTCCTATATGTTCCCTGTACCAAGACTTTGGTCTGTCAAAACTTCTACAAGTCTTTCCCTTTCACTCTCCCTTGGTTTTAGGTACGGGGATCATTTACCAGCTCCAGCCAAGCAACGAAACATCTCAGCACTGTCAGCAAACTTTAGTCAGAGCGTGCCCTCAGAGTGCTCAGTCTCTGCACTGCTTGTGCAAATGCAGCTGAGGAAGAAAGATAGCAAACGGTCTGGACATCAAATATTAAAAATAATAGTATCTATTTTGAGATATACCCAGAAAATTACCCTTCTCCGTCTTAACCTACATTCACATGCCTATTTTATTGATTGGAACCAAGGACATTTGAGAAAAAAATAAACTACACAAATAAATCTGCTGGTCCTGAGCAGACTCTGCTACTAAGAGCCTTCTTACAGCTTGTGCATAGCAGAGGCAAATCAACACTTTGCTGTACCTTCCAGGTAAGTACAGAAAGATCATATCGGGGTTCTTGACTAACTGATATTTAGGAAAAAAATCAGAAGAAAAACAACAGCACTGATGCTTATCCACAAATGAATAGTTTTGAAAAAGATTCTGCTTTGGCCCAGAATGTAAAGAATGCACCTTAAATGGCTTCAAGCTTCATAAGAAAGGAAGAGGCTTTGGATGTTAATCCAATGGCCAAGGCAGAGAGAGGAAGGAAACCGTTATCCTTAAAAGCCCATGAACACTATTTGTGCAGTTCGGTCTCTATCCCTGCCTAGAGACAAGAGGGATGTTTATGCACCTGATTTAGTGGCTTCGTTCCCCATCTTGTGTCAACACAGTTCGCATTATGAAGCAAAAAGCTGCTTATTATTACAGAGACATTCTAGGGAGGAAAGTGGACAAGAAGAGAGTATGGCTAGGGAGTTTTGTGTGAGCCTCTAACTCCTCTCATATATTATATTCTTTGTTAACTGTAGTGTTCCTCTTCATAACAAAACAACAGAGTTCCTCAAAATGTTCTATGATGAAAGAAGGTATATGAAAATATAACAGAATTTGCTAAAATCTAAAAGTACCCCACATGTGGGATGCCATCACATGCACCAGACTACTCCTTATTTCTTTCCAGGCTACAATGGGAAAGGATGGGCACACGCCCATTCCGCTCAAACACATATTTTGTGCCAAGACAATCGTCAGTCAGTACCAGCTGATTTCATAAGCTCCATGAAAACGTTATTTGTCTGTTCTTAAAATCAAAACACAGTAACTCCTCTTTTTTAAGTGTATATTTCCAACATGAGAGCGCAGGGATCTAATCCAATCCAATTATCAAATCTGCAGCTTTTTGTTTCCATTACACAATTTCTATGTGTGTAACAGAAGAATTTGCTCTGTGCTGATGCAGCGCCTTAGACAAGCCCAAAATTTGCATACTCACATACAATTAAATGCAACACGGGGCTGAACCCTGCATGTGTGTGTGTTACACACCAGTGAGGGATTCTGGGCAGGTGGAAGCTGCTCTGCAGTGGTGCAGGGAACGATTGCACCTCGCAAATTCCTGCAGACGAACCTGAGACAACACAGTGGGAGTGCTTTGGCAGCAATTCTAGGTTTGGAAGGGTTAATCCAGAGCTTCACTATTCTTCAAACACAGCCTTGATGAACCATATCACACACACAGGGGCTCTGTGCTGGCAGCATGCACTGAAGCCAGTGGGAGTCACGGCTTCTTCCAGGACCGAGCCATACACCCATAAACTAAGTTAAAATATATTGTTTACATACTGCAAACCTAATAATTCACAGAATCCCTGGCATGGTCCCCCAGGATTTTCCTTCAGCCCCAGCCATTTCTCCAGAGCTGGTTTTCCATGCCCTGGCAGCAGCTGACCCTCGAACCGTTTGCAGACATAAGTCAGTGTTTTGCTAACCTGCCCGTGCCCCGCCGTGCGTGTGTCGGTGCGGCAGCTGCGCTCGGAGCCAGAGCCCCGGGGAAGGAGCCGCAACTCCCGGAGCCGCCCGGCGGGGAAGCAGCGCTGCCCGCGCGGTGAGCCCCGAAGGGATGCGGGGACAGCCACCGCCCCGAAGGGATGCGGGGACAGCCACCGCCCCCAAGGGATGCGGGGACAGCCACCGCCCCCACGGGATGCGGGACAGACACCGCGCCCAAGGGATGCGGGGCCAGCCACCGCCCCCAAGGGATGCGGGACAGACACCGCGCCCAAGGGATGCGGGACAGCCACCGCCCCCAAGGGATGCGGGACAGACACCGCGCCCAAGGGATGCGGGACAGACACCGCGCCCAAGGGATGCGGGACAGACACCGCCCGCCCCGAAGGGATGCGGGGACAGCCACCGCC
>JAWWEU010000138.1:18351217-18364984 GCA_035583155.1 Acropternis orthonyx | reverse complement strand
GGGATGCGGGACAGACACCGCCCCGAAGGGATGCGGGACAGACACCGCCCCGAAGGGATGCGGGACAGACACCGCCCCGAAGGGATGCGGGACAGACACCGCCCGCCCCGAAGGGATGCGGGACAGACACCGCCCCGAAGGGATGCGGGACAGCCACCGCCCCCAAGGGATGCGGGACAGCCACCGCCCGCCCCAAGCCCGGCCAGCACAGCCCCCAGGGGGGCAGAGCGTCCCTTCCCCTCTTCCCTGGGCCCACCTTTCCAGGCGTTTATCATGAAGCTGAGCAGATTCGTGTAACACGAATAATGAGGGTTATTTCTGACGAGTCTCAAAAGAGCTACTTTATCTTTTTTTTTTTTTTTAAGGTTTACATGATTTTTTAATATATTTTTTTGTTTTGCTGTGGGTTTATTCATTCCTTCCTGATTTGAAACTATCATGGAAATTAAAAATTGAAAAAGTATGTTAGATCGAGTTATTCCCCCCAAATGTATCTCAGCCTCAAAGACCTTAACAGATTCCAATTACCATACTGGTTGATTATGAGTTTTATTTTAACTGGACCCTTACTCATGGCAACCTCTAAGTTAGGGAGAAATCCTTCCCTGTGAGGGTGGGCAGGCCCTGGCACAGGGTGCCCAGAGAAGCTGTGGCTGCCCCATCCCTGGGAGTGTCCGAGACCAGGTTGGACGGGGCTTGGAGCAACCTGGGATCAGCATGGCAGGGGGGGCAGAACTGGATGGGTTTTAATGTCCCTTCCAGCCCAAACTTGGATGTGATTCTGTGATTTTATAAACCTCTCACTTAATGGTCCAAATTTATTTCAAGTGTACCAGCTCCAAGCTGGAATAGCAGTTTTGAGAAACCAGTGGAGAGTTCATCCATTAAACCAGAGTTATGGAACAGTTAGCAAGGCTTCTATTACTCAATATTTAAGATGAGTAATATTTAATTCCATCATAAGGTAATAAATACTCGGTATCTAGAGGGAAATTCTGACATCATACTCAAAAAAAACCACCCCAAAGCAAACCCCAAGTCTGTTCAGTTATCTTATTCTGTGAGCAGTTTTCAGACAGAAAGGTGAACATTAATTCTAAGTTTTCCTACATCTTTCTTAGATGTCACCACTAATGGTACAAAATGTTTTAATAGAAAACAAGTAACTTGAGCAAGATGATTGTATAATTATGAAATATTTTCATTTTCCAAAAGCAGATGGAAAAAACTTACGCTGAAAGACATTTTTCAGGAAATGTTAGAAACATCTCTTCTATGGATTGCATGTTGAATGAAACAGAAAATGATATAATGAGAAAGGACAGAATCCAATTATTCTAATATTTTATTTCTGTCAGAAGCCAATTTCAGACATTCCAATGAAAGGCAGAAAACCAATTCTGAACAATACAAAGACTCAATGGAAGAAGTTAAAAACCAGAGCAGGTGTTGGAAAATTGCATGTGCCCTTTTTCTGTTTGTTGTCCAAAAATGCAAATTGCTTTTTACCAGAAAACTTCCAGCTACATTTTAGCTTGAGAAAATTTAGCTTCTATTCATGCAAGTGTTGAGAGAGAAAGCCATAAATGTCAGCACACAGAGTCTGGATTCTATAATCACATGTCTTTCAACATCCTTCTATATAATGCATAGAACTAGGTAATTACAGCACAATTTTTTAAAATCTTATAATTAAATAAAATTAGGATTAAAAAAGTAGGGAACTAAGGAAACACTTTGGGGCTGCCAAATATGTGTAATTTGCCCCATTTTCTTAAGTAACTGCAATATGTAAACACCAAAACTATAAGAAATCATGAATTTACACTCACATGTAAGATTATTTCAAATTAAAAAAAGGCATCTCTGCTTTGCTAATGGCATAAATAGTCAGAGCTACAATGTTTAGGAACCTAATATCAAAATTTATATTCGCACAGTCGTGAGCAAAATCCTTTCCTTGTTGCAGACAGCCTCGCTCAGTCCTCAGACTTACACCAGCACAATTTTCTCCATGCCTGTGTCCGGCCAGCATTGTGAAAAAAGCAGTTTCCTCTCTAACTTGCTGTTACTGCAGGAAGGGTGTGTTTGTTGAGAGGGGGAGCAAGGGAGCCACCAATGCTGAGTGGGCTTTGACCTGAGCTTTCATCCCACGGCCATCCAGGTGAGCCCCCGCTGCCCCCGCTCCTCCTGGCAGGGAGCTGGCCTTGGCAGCCACGCCCCACCCCGAGCACATCCCCAGCCCGCACAGGCTCCAGCCGAGCTCCCAGCCTCCCTGCATGGGCTGGGCAAGGCACACCACACAGTCCAAGCCAGCCAAGCACTGCCATCCTGCCCCAAACACATTCTGCTTCTGCCCCTCGGTACCTGCACAGCATCTCCAGCACGGGTGGGCTTCCAGCACAGCACAAGTCAGAGCACAGCATCCTCTGCCATTTCTGTTCTGGGGGCCTCTTTTAAAAGCCTCTCTATTTTTATTACTCAGAGGGTTAAGAGCTGAAGAATGAAATGGCGGAACTGTTATCCTTCAGTACCTTTCCAGAGGCCTTTGTCCCACCCGAACCCTTCACCAGATGTTAACTGGCCTTTGCTCCCGGTTGCTTTGGTGCACTTTACATGCCTAGCACAGGGCTCTGAAGTGTTCACACAAGTCTCTGATGTGGCTTTGTACCTAAATAAACAAGTGAAAGCAAACCAGGCCTACCAGAGGGGAAAGACTAGTATAAATCTTAGTGGATCACCAACTTCCTCTCTTTTTTTTCCTGTAACTATGAAACAAATGGGATTCCTCTAATCCAGCATCCACCTAAAGCTGTTGCACTGTGTGCTTTGACATGTTCTGACATGGCACCTGGGGATCATTTCAGTTCAAGTTTTCTGCCCTACAGATTGCCCACGAATCTCAAAAGAAGGAAGCACTGCATAAGAATTTTTCAGATACACATTGTTGAAACTTTTCCTTGCAAGCATGTAAACATACATTTTCCATTGTGGGTGCTTTATTTTACGCCCAGAACTGGACAGTCTTGGTTATCCATGATATCTTGCATCCGTTCGGGAATTGCTAGCACAGGATTCCTCTGATGACAGTTCCCATTAGCACACATTCATTTACACAGACTTCTTTTTTTTCTTTTTTTTTCTTTTTTTTTTTTGCATTTGTGAAATTCCTTTCTTTGAGTGGATATGAAAGATTATTCCTTTAATAGTCCCTTCCCCACAGGTAGATAAGTCTCATTCAGGGAAGATGTCGCTCACCATGACCACGAGATCAAAGGGCCATCTCTGGGTCCGTGAGGGGTCACTTGGCCCTGAGTCCTGGCTGGCACTCACCTTAAATGCTGGTGCAGTTCCATCCCAACTGTTCTGACATTGCAAAGTGCCTGGAAGAGTGGTATTGTCAGGAATGCTGCTTCAGGTCAGCTTACACATAGTCAGTCACCTCATAAATTAATGCAAAACTTATTTGCTCAATGGAACCTCCCTCTTTCCTGGACACTAAACCACAGAGAAAGCCTTGGCTGGTGCCCACGGGTGAGAGGACCCACTGCACATTCACCCACACTTTGCTCTGTGGCCAACAGCTCATCTCAAACCAGAACTGATTTCTGGTCTCTCTGAAGACCAAGTGCTGACTTTGAACTGAAGGCAGACCTTTCCTGGAAAGGCTGAGCTACAGGAGTCATGGCAACTGGAGAAGGGAAGTTTTAGTTCCTAACTTCTGTGACAATGAGTATCCTATCAAGGTATTCACTGCAAACCTGTGGGGAACCTTGGGAAGTGAGAAGACTTTAGTGAATGAGATCTGAACTCACTGACACCTGTAGAGTTTTGCCTCAGTGAAAACCTGCAGCTTTAGCCTCTTTTTGTATTATTTATATTAAAATGTAAAAAAAAAAAAAAAAAGGTATTCTGAAAGATGAAACAGGGACAAAAAGGTTTAGTAACTATTAGTCCAGAAATAAGGGTAAAGAATACAGCAAATTCAATGTATAAACCCTAAAACCTGTTTTAACTCACCTGAAAAAAAGATCCAAATAAGTCCTCACCTGCATTAGAGGGGCACAACAGTTTCTGTTCCTGAGTCCCCTTGTGAAACACAAGATCCTGCCTCGGGAAAGAATGGTCTGTGAGCCTGATGCCAGATGAACAGCCCTACACACGTTGGGCTTCCCTTGATCACTAGACAGTGCCCCACATTGGCTTTAGACAGAAAAGACGGTACTTGGAAGATCTGCAAAAGTCCTTGGCATCCAGCAGAATTGGGACCACTGGGTACTGACTGTTGTCCCAATTTTAGAGGTGTATCAAGTACCAGGCACCCTGAGCAGACAATTCATTGGCCCAATTTGCCTGCAGTTTTCTTCTTTCCATAGCTGGGCCTGAGCTGGGAATTCAGCTTCAGGCATTTCAGCATTGATGATTCACTGTTTGAAGGACCTCCAGGGAAGCCCTACAGTACCTCCAGACAAAGTTCTCACCTCTGGCTTTTCTTGGCTTGCAGGGTTATTACCCACCAGAGAGCTGAGAGGTGTAACAGATCAAAACACAACTTAAATTCCAGGTTTATACATGTGCTGATGGATCCTGGAGTTCCTAGTTATAATTACACATTCATATCTGCTGAAGGAGATGTTAAATCAGTCTTGATCTTCTGCACAAAGGCAGAGCTGATGTTGATCCTCAGCTGGAAGAATGGGAGGGGGTTAAGGAATATCCAGCTGTTGGGCATTTGGCTCAAGAAAAATTAACTTTCTGATGTGCAAAATTATGAGAATAAAATAATAGGAGCAAAATAACATTCCCCACCCTGTCATTTACAAAAAAATAGCTAATGTCTTCAAACCTAAGGCCCTAATGAAAGGACAACAGCAATAGTAATGAGAAATACTGCTTACAAGTAAGCCTTTTTTCAATTAATACATATTTTTACACTTTGTTTCCTCCTTGAAAGTTTGGCCAAAACAAATCTTCCTAAAGCTAATTTGTCTCAGGAGTAATAGAGTCAGTGCAGCATTACAATTCATGCTCTAGATTTCAATAAAAGAGTTACCATAGCAAAAAGTATTGTTGCAAAGACAACACACACAGTGTAAGATTAAAGAAAAAAATCTCCACAAATATTTACAATGCTCAGCAATAACACAGGATATTTTTTCCTAATTACATAAAATGAGAGTGTGCTACTGTTGTGATAGTCCCACTGTGATGGAACAGACCAACTCCTTTAAGGCTCATTTTTTTCAAAATGCAAATTTCTAAACTATTTGGTTTTATTCAAAGCCACATCAACTATTTTTTACAGTATGTCCGTCATGCTGCTGCCTGAGGCCAGGTAAGGATTGGAGAAAGACATACTGTGTAAGAGTTGTACATGAATTGCAAAAACTGCAGGTCAGACCTTCTAATCTGAGTTAGTTTCAGGGAATGAAAGGAACAAAGGGGAGAAGAGGGTGAGCTGGAGTAGTATGAATGGAAAGACAAGGCAGCAGAAATCTGAACAGAGATGCTCAGATAGCTTGGCCTGGCAGCATTGTTCAGCAAGCATTTTGATGCATGGCAGTGTTCAAAGTTTCAAATAATGAACTGTAAGCTTTGTAGGCTCTCTCAGACACCTCAGGACAGGAGAGAAAGCACGGGTATGATTGCAGGAGCAGCCTGTCATGGGAGGAGAGCTTGCTCTGCTGGGAAAGTGAAGACAGCTGTAAATAACTTTGCAGCACCAGCTGAGACATAGAACAAGTGGAAGACAGAGGAGCAGGACAGCAGAACGTGTGAAACAGGATGAAGAGCCAGGAAAACGATCTAAGTAGCAGAGTTTGAAGCGACTGTGCAAGGGCGAGGTTGGAGAGCAAGAGCAGAGAGGAGGGCACTGCATTGGTGAAACCCGAGCTGAGGGGTTCCCAGAACACCTCTGCGTGTGAGCATACGGTGATGCCAAGGGCAGGGGCTCCGCACAACCCCTTGGAAGAGGCAGAATCATTTCCCCAGAGCCAGCCCGTGCCAGTCAAGAGGAGAGACAGGCGGAGAAAGAAACCAAGCTACAGAGTTTGCCAAAAGAGAATGCTGTGTCTGTTCACAAAAAGGAAAGAGAACGCAATAGGAAGCGCAAAGGCAGGGAGAAGGATTTGAGGGAGATGATCTGAGAGGGGCAACAAAACAGCAACGTGCAGAATTAGGGCATCTGAGGGAGCAGAGTAGTGAAGATGGGAATGTGTGGTGAAGGAGAGGTCAATGGCAGATGGACAGAAGTTTACTGTTACATCCCACAAGCTATTAAAACAATGTTTAAGTTCTTAATTAAACATCATAAGACCTTTGACTTCTCATTGTAAAGATTATTTTAACAGTTTGTAGAGAGAAGAGGGGTATTTATGGACTGCAATAAATCCTTTTAAATGCTTACACTGCAAATCAAATGTCATGAGGCAGAATTCCACCCCTCCAGGTGGTCAGCCTGCCCAGGATACACAACATACTCTGCTGGACTTTGCCACTAGAAAAGGATGGAGAAACAAACCACTTCTCTGGGTTTCAAATGCAGAGCTGTAGTCATTGTAAAACACTTCTGTCCCTGTTTGTCCACAGTGCCTCCAGAGACACCTTTCCAATTTTTCACTACTCATTTTTTTTCACTGTTCCTATATCCTTGCCTTCCTAAATTCTTCTTTCCTTTACCACTCTCCTATTGCCCTGCCATTCTTTCCCCCACCCACTGCCCTCCACCTTTTGCCACACAGCAAGTCAGATTCCTCTTCTCAATTCCTCAGCACGAGGCAGGAGGGGCACAGAGCTCAGGAGTGCTGTCCATTCCTGGTTTTTAATCTTCTGACCAGACAGTGCAACCAGGGGGATGCAATAGCTTGCTAAGGCCTCCAGCCCATGCTCAGTTTGTCTGCCGAGGGGGCTGTATGTGTGCTGTTTCCATATTGGAGTGCTCTACTGGTATCTCCAAAAAACAGAGTCAACAGATTCAAATGACTCTCTCCCGAGCATGTTAAAATTGTTGTCTTTCAGATTGAAAAATAAAGCCCTCAAGTCTCACTGCAGAGCATGGAAGCACTAATATTTCTCAAAAAGACAGTTTATACATACATAGACATGCCATACTACATTTATACCTACACATAGCCCCATAAACACGGGCAAAACAGATCTTTTATTTTTCCCCTAATCCCATCTGGAGAAATGGCTGAGAATTTTAGAGTAGACTCTCAAAAATATTTGCCCAAGGCAGACAACATGGAAAATTTTGGCCCAAAAGGTGTATGTTTGGCAAAGTCATAAGCAACAGAAAACAGGATCTTGTAACACAACGTGCTGGGCAACCTCATGGCAGACACCACTATTTGTGCTGCTTGTAAGACTTCACTTTCATTAATAGGAGCTGCATGGCAGGGTTGGAATACCCTGGAGCTCCCTGTCTTTAATTTCCTTTCAATATAATCTGGGTCTTAAGCCTTCCTTCCTAAATAACCTCTGTCTTTAATTATTTTTTAAGCAAATTACAACTTAACAAGCACACATTCTTGTAAGGCAGAGCCTCTAATTATCCAAATGACAGTGCTGCTTAGAATCTGAGTTTCACAGTCATTCAGTGACCAATTCAATAGATCAGTAAATAATTATACCCCATCCTTGTCAAAAAATAATTAAATAGGACATACATATATATATATATATAGGTATACATCACTGTGTATACCTGCACCTTGCACTACTCAGTCACCAGGCTGATTCCTGCAGAGGAATACTCCTGAGGTCAGCAGCAGGGAGCCACAGTTGTGCAGTCCCAAGTGGTCACACAATTCTGAATATTTGGAAGAGGCATTACATTAGTTTGGGATAAACTCTGAAGGTGTTTCTCAGCCCTTATTTAGGCACGACTGTCACAAGTGCATGTAAGAGATACCAGGATGCAGCTCACCACTCTTGGATACATAAGGCAAAATTATCCTGCAAGAAGTAATTTTACATTACCTATCCTCCTTGGAATCATTTTCAGATCCTTAGAAAGGCTGGTGTCGTTTTGTAGGATTGGCTGCACAGTTTTCTAGACTCAGAGTACTGATGTGTTGCTTCATCCTCTGACGTGGCAGAAAACAGTCACTGTGTATGAAGCCAGGGTCTTTTAAATCTGAGCCAAGTTTGCTGCAGAGCCTTTAACTCCAAAGTCTTCCAGGGCTGCACATTTTAAGCTAGAATATGGCATTTGGGATGCCTGTTGGTTACATTACCCTCTACTGGAGCATTAGTGCTCAGAAATTCCAGCACAGTTCCTTTATGTTGCTTAAAGAAACACACCCCAACGCTGACCCTAAATCCCCACCGTTATTAATCCGTGCATTTCAATAATTACATCCATCACACAGTCCTATCTGAGGGGATGAGATCCAAGCAGTGAATCAAACAAAAGTGGACACTATCCAAACCATTGGGTAGTTCTCAGATCACACACCCTCCACAATGTCCCTCCTTGTGCCCCAGTTTTCCTTCACTACCACACACGAGCAAGTCCATGTTACATTTCTACCGAAGAGGGAAAGAGCCATTTCCATGGTGTTCCCTTTGCAGTGCTGTCAAGAGGGTTTTCCTGTCTTGTTCTGGTTGCAGACTGCCTGGGCTGGCTGGGGCTGCCCCACTAAACCCTCCTGGCATATTCCTTAATGGCCAGCAGCCCCCGTGGTTACCAACTTTGGACCAGTGTTGAACTAGAAAGGAATACTTCTTCACTCCTATGCCAAATTCCCTTAATTCAACCGTACAACTCCTCTACAATGTATTTTTAAGGTTATTCTTCATGCAATACTAGGAGTTTCTGCATATAAAAAATTCACATGGCTTCTGTTTAGTGGCTAAAAAAATGATAGAGCAATACCCTTTGAAAAACAATTGCTAGTTGTTTCAAGTAGCTATCCAGAGTGAAAATGAATCTAAAAATCATAAAAAATTCCTAAAATTAGTCAGCAAAATCATACAATTAAGTTTTTAATCCCTACTTTGAACATGAATGAAAGTTCCTGAAATACTTGAGTCACCTTATTGAAGGTAAGGACCTGACTCGAGGAAAATTGATCCATCTTGAAAGCAAACTAGAAAATGAGGGCTACACACATCTTCCTGTGTGTTGTGCTAGTCTAAGTAAGGAGACGACTAACATTACCCTAGATTCAACTTTTCACAGCAATTATCTAAAGTGTCTCAATTTATCTTTCCCTGACAGTTTATGATTTTAAGGAAATTTGAGATGTTTGGGTTGTTGGGTTTTTTTTCCTTTTAATGGACATTTTAGCACCATCTGCTGGTGTTAAAACTTGCTCTGGAAACTAAACACCAGTTACCTCCTTCATTTTAACTTCCTTAAGGCCTACTTCTGTCTCTTATTAGGAGAGGTTAATTGCTTGTTTTTCTACTACAGATCCCAGGTTTGGAGAAGCAATTCATCTGAATGAACCACGTACCCAGTCCTTCTGGAGGCCACAGATCCGTAGCAATACAGTGTTAAAGAAACACTTAATCTACAGCTGCGTCCAAGGGTGGAGGCAATTGGTTTTCACTGTGAAAAAACAACCCCCACTCCTCATTCCTTAGGAGGTAATTCAGATTGCTTTCTCCTTATTTATTCTGAGTTCATAACTGGTATTTAGACTACAGAATTATCCTATGATATTGGAGATTTAACATCTGGGTACACAGTAAAAAACTGACCTGCTAAAATTAACTTTGACTGTATCCAGTAATATAATCATATTACTGATCCCAACTAATTGATCCAGTTACTTTTTTATTTGCTCAGATTGCTTCTGGCTCAACAGTTCTTTCCTGTTTCAGAGCCTCTCAGGGCACAGATAGGCTGAAGGAAATGGTCACACTTGGTCTCAGCTGCCTTTCTGCAGCTCCTGTCCTGAATCCATGAAACATCTCTCACCTTAAGTACAAGTTTGATCTCTGCCTTGCTGAAGGCAATCTCACAGAGTTCCTCTCTGCAAGGCTTTCCAAATGCCTGGGTTTGACTGACAGCATCACAAAGCACTAAGAAACCCTACTTGGACTTCATGGTGTCCCCAGAGGGGAAAAGTATCAGTCATTTGAGTTCAGGCAGGTCTAGCAGATAAATGTGCTGGGGGAATTTCAGCTTGTTCACATCAATGACTTCTATAACTTGAAAAAACAGAAATGGACCTGGGGATCCTTTTTTCAGTCTTCCCTTCCAATCCTCAGCATTAATCTTTGTGGCCCGTACTTCAGTCTCAACTCCCATTGACCACGTCACAGCCCTGACATGTCTAACATACCCCTTACTCTAAGGGATACACTCCCTCCTCAGTCTCTTCTGCAGTCCTTAGTTTCTCTTCTCAATTGACCTTTCTCTGTGTTAGAAACCCCTCCTCACAGAACACCCATGGCTTAAACCTGAAACCGAGTTGTCTGAATAGGATGTAGAGAAACAGTCTCTCAAAAAAGTACCTTCCAGACTGCTGCAAAAAGCTGATGTAGAAACAGCTGACAGGATGAAACACCGGTTTAACAGCATGGGGTGTCAGGATGCCACGGGCCAGCAGCAGGGCTGGGGAATGGGTTCCTTGTGCTGCAGCAGGGCTCTGGGCATCCCTCATCCTGAGCAGGCTCCAGGGTAACCGTACCCTGCCCTGGTCAGCTTTGGCAGCAGGTGCCCTGGGGAATCTAAATAGCCATGAGACAATTAATGATCTTTTCCTTCCATCCACACAGACAAAGTTAAAGAAAGCCCAAACCTTGCTTGCCCATAAATTCTCTATTCTAAAGAGTGGTGACTGAAGACTTTTCAGATAGATGTTCTTGGGTAAGTTTTCAAAGTCGTGCTCAAGAGGGTTGAGTAAAAAATAAATCCTGTTATTTGTTAGAGAGATTTGTGTGTACATCTCCGACATTCACGGCTTTGAAATGGACCCTTTAATGTCTGGAGGGGATACAAAAGCTATGGCTCTTCTAAGGTTTCAGAAGGAGGAAGAAGGCCATGACCTCTAATAACGATTATTTTGCAGAAATAGGACTACTCACCTTGGCATAATCTTCCACAAAATAAACTGGACAAAAGGTGCAATGCTGTAATGTGAAAGAATTCCTTAGGAGCTGCAAAGAATCAGGGAGGACCTTGAGCACATTAAATGCATTGATGGAAAAACGATGATCAACAGGTTCAGGCCAGAGATGGTTCCACTTGCAGTACCCAGCCTCTCTGGATTGCCAAACAAAGAGGCATATTTAGTATAATTAGTCCAATTACATGTGCCAACACTGCTGAGTGTCAATTCTGACTAATTTCTGAATTTATTTTTTTCACATAAATATCGTTCATATCTATTTTCTGTCAATAAATGAGATTCGGAGAGAGGTTTGTGAAGAAGAGATTGTTTGGACAGGGAGGGGTGAGAAGACTGTTTTTTCAGCAAAACAGAAACTGTAGAAATAAATTAATTTGGGCAAGTTTCCCATTAAAACAAAGCCAAAACCTTTTGAAACTGTCCCAATGTCCTTTCCCAAATATTTCGAATATATGAGTTCCTTTGAATTGCAA
Source organism: Acropternis orthonyx (assembly GCA_035583155.1). NCBI lineage: Eukaryota > Metazoa > Chordata > Aves > Passeriformes > Rhinocryptidae > Acropternis > Acropternis orthonyx. The sequence continues at coordinate 18,353,427 of JAWWEU010000138.1, read as the reverse complement.
TCTACTTCTGCTTTTCAAATTTAAACGAACATATATTCGAATAAAAGGTCCAAGGTGCCATGAAACCTTTCCAGATTTAATGACATGAATTGCCCTGATCCGATAGCATTGGTGACAGGAAACCTTTCCAGATTTAATGACATGAATTGCCCCGATCCGATAGCATTGGTGAGAGGAAACCTTTCCAGATTTAATGACATGAATTGCCCCGATCCGATAGCATTGGTGAGAGGAAGCCCCTGCAGGCCCCGGGAGCTCCCTGTGCACGGAGGCTCCGAGAGCAGAGGGCTGAGCCCCGGCGCGCCTCCCTGCAGCGGCTGGGGATGGGGGGAGGCGAGAGTGCAAAGCACTGCTGGAGCTGGGCCACAGGCTCCCGTGGGAAGGTAAGAGACCCTGAAAACACCTGCCTTAACCAACGGCCAAGCGCATTCAGAGAACTGCAGTGCCTTGCAGCAAGGGCAGGACAGCACCTGAATTACAGGCAGCAGATTGAGCCAGAGGAAAATGTGTTCTCCTGCCATTTTTCTACGAACAGACATCTACATTAGAAAATTATTTCGATGATTTAGAACAATTTTTACATGTCTGAATGTAGCTTCTGTACATCCACTGACAAAGCAGGTAACTGAAACACATACAGAATTCCCATTTATTCATCTTCAGTTCTCATTTTGCGTCTGTGATGTCTTGAGACAGAGAATGGGATATTGCTAACAAGAGATACTGCAGGTTACTCTATTTGTTTCATTAAACTACCAGACTAGACAATTAGGGAAAATGTTTTGCATTTCAGAAGTAGTAACATTTTAATTATGTGACTTAAAGGGATATTAGATAAAACTAAATCAAAAACTTACTTTATGAGTGTTTCTCATTCCTTGTCTCATCCTATAGGCGGAAGTAAGAAATTTCAGAATAACGAATAAAAGAACACTTAAAGTCCCCAAACATCACTTATCCCTGATGCTCCATCTTGGAGAAGGGAACAAGACTTACTATTTGGGTTGTCAGAGGTCTTGAAACAGCTCTACACTAGTCCACGTTGTTTCAGTGTTTGGTTTCAGGTGTGGTCACTTTGTGAAAAAGAAATGCCACACTTGCACATCTCATGGCTATTTTCATACTTTGGAAAAGAGGACAGAATTTTTTTCCATGTATAAAATACTGTAATGAAAAACATTCTGGCTTAATGATTATTCTCTCTACCCCACGAGGTATCAAACCTCCAAACCATTAGGATTTTCACAGGCCCTACAAAAGAACCTGAAGTTGCAGCACAGGCTGTTTCTGAGTCTGACAGGCTCTCCCCCATCGCTGGCCACTCCAGCCCTGTGCTTTGGAGCTCTGTGGTAGCTCCACCCTCTCATCAGGCTACATCAGGCTACACAAGGTACTCACAATAAATAATGGAACAGTTTAGGTGGTTTGAAGTAGTTTTCAGTCTTGCTAAGACTCGGTTTCACTGGGTGAACAGCGAGAGTGTTGGATCAACTGCCTGTACAAATATCCCTTTCTGGGGTCATTCCCTTCTGACTGCTAATTATTAGAAATAAGCAAGTGATCACCCATCTTCACCTCTAACCTAACCTGGGCACTCTTCTTCTGCAGCTATGTTTGCCGCTACTGGAAGAACACAAATAATCTCCTGTTCAACTCTGATATGATAAACTGTATGTTTCCTCTTGGAACTTATCCAGCTTCCTCTGGAGGCAACAATGAAAAGATCATTAATAAAGTATGAGAGTCTTTAACAAGGGAATTTTATTAGCTCACTTCCTAACCAGCACTATTGTTGAGATAACTTGTGTTCCTCCAACCGGATACAACCAAACCGGGAGTTCACTAAGCACTTAGTTAGTCAGACAGATATTTTGGTTAAGATAGCATCCAAATGTCCCATTCAAAGCTGGCTCTACAGTCTTCACTTGGAAATCCCGAGGCTGGTTCACACTAGTAGGGAGCCATATCCACAGAATCCTAGAATCATGGAATTCCCCAAGCTGGAAGGGATCCACAAGGATCATGGAGTCCAACCCCTGGCCCTGCCCAGGACACCCCAACACTCCCCCCTGTCCCACTGTCCAAACCCTCCTGCAGCTCTGGCAGCCTCGGGGCCGTGCCCACTGCCCTGGGGAGCCTGCTCCGTGCCCACCACCCTCTGGGGGACGAGCCTTTCCCTGAGATCCAACCTGACCCTGCCCTGACACAAC
>JAWWEU010000138.1:18337513-18351117 GCA_035583155.1 Acropternis orthonyx | reverse complement strand
GCTCAGTGCCCACCACCCTCTGGGGGAAGAGCCTTTCCCTGAGATCCAACCTGACCCTGCCCTGACACAGCTCCAGCTGTTCCCTCAGGTTACTGTGCATGGATAGAGGATGCTACATGAGAGTAATATATTGTTCTTCTGGTTCACAACCCACAGGAAAAGCTATACATTCATGGGTAATGGTAGCATTTCAGATGAGTAAAATTGTATATACAATGCCAAAATTGAGCAGCAAAAACCAACTACTTCCCAATATTTTCCTTACCGTAGAATTATTTCTTAAGTTACATTAAATCAAAATGTAGTTGCAAAACTTAAAACTGAGTTTCAAACTCTAAGTTCATGGAGAATCTATAGATGGCAGTTCTCCTTCCAAAAATCACCCTTTGACTCTGATGAGAAGAGGAAAAGCAAGACAAAGCTCAAGTATTAGGTGCACACAGGAGTGTAAAAAAGGAACTACAAGTACATTGCTGTGCTTTAGGTGACAATGAATTCAGCAGCCACAAAATATTACCTTCATGAGGGTTTTTATTGCCACAATATAACCTGATAGCAGAAAAAGTTGGGGTCCCTCCCCCCGAACCCCCTCATCATTATGGTGAAAAGGAATTAAAATCTTGAGCAGAAATCCCTTCAAATCATCATGAAAGGTCTGTGCACAGCCTTGGTAAAGTGCAATGAAACTAAAAAAGATGTCATACAGCCCTGTCAGCCACATCTGTGACCCATATGGTGCATGTAACAAGAGCATATGTCTGCACCTAAAGAGAACATTATATGCTGTATAAGGTGGGGGCAAACGTAACAGCAGAGTAGAACACCTTCACATTACACAGTTTGTTATTTGTGTCACATCAAAGAAAGAGTCTCTAGGAGTTATTGGCCTCTGAAGTCATTTAATTATGATTAAGTGAACTAAGAACTAATGCAAATGGTGTTTTGTATCCCAATGATTTAAACTACGAGATCTAGTCAAGGTGAATAAGATTTACAGCCAAAACTCATGCAACCTTACATTAATTTCATGACACTTTTACTACTAGCCTAGACATTTTGCTTCTTGAAATAATTAAAAGTACACAAGCAAATTTTACTCTTTGGATGCTTATAATAAACCACAAACAGGAAATAGAATAGGTTGCTTTTCAAGTGATTTATGTACTTCTCCTTTTATTATAAAAGGAACTAAGATAGTGCAGAGCAAATACCAACTTCAGAGTTCACTACAAAACAAAAATAAAAAAAGTGTAGCGGAATGCCCACAAATATTTGACACAGATTAAAGTCTCAAAACTCATTTTTGGCTAATCCCAAATACCTGTCTGCTAAAGAACACACTTGATATGTGGAGATCCCATGCATAATAGGAGCCCATTTGCTCTACAGTTACTAAGGGTCTTCTCACAGATTTTTAAGGAAAACTATTTCCAGGTATTTGCCTTCAAATAGAATTAAGAATGTCGAATAAGAAGTGCATAACATATCAATGAATTGTTATATTACACAGCTTTTCCAGCTGGAAGTAAACTAGTTTTCCATTGACAACCGTTAACCCACTGTCTTCGAGAGCTGCTGTTTGAAAGGCTCCAGGTAAAGAACAGAAACTTGGCTGACAGAAGAAAGTACCAGATGTCTGCTGGGATGGGGAAAAAATTGAAGAGGAGAAAACAGTGAAATGTGGGTTGTAGAAATAAGGATCAAATCACAAACAAAACGTAAGTGGAGAACCAGAGCCTCTGGATTTTAACAGGAGCCGTGTTAGCAAGGGACATCTACCCGAGGCATACACTTGACAGCCTCAAAAGCCCCTTAAAATGCAACATAGCATTAACGAATTGCACAAATTAAATAATGTAGAGAGTGCTCTTTGAACGGTGCCTTTTTGTTTACGTGGCCAGACACTTTTGTGCAAACCTATCCCCTCATACCTTTTGCATGTAAATTGTGCCCTTTTTCAATCTTTCAACAAAACTTTAATTGCCAATAATTTATTTGGAAATCAAAGGGATCAAAATCCATATGCTAAAACAGTATTAATATAAATGTTCATGCTGTGGTAGTAGACCTTGTCTTTAGTAGAAAATGGTGTGGAAGAAATGGTGTGTGGCCAAAATTTATCTCGAAAGATGAAACATGTAACTGACTCAGGAATATCAATGAGAGAGGATTAAAAAATATACAGTCTTCACCTTCTGGCTCCCTCCTTCTAGCTCTAGACACTAAAGTTAATCACTTTAAACCTGTCTCATTTTAATTTGCCTTCAGAAATACTGTCCTAAAGAAAGATACTAGTACTGCAGTAGTATTCATAAGTATCCAGATTTGGATTAATTCTTGCATATTTGCAGAGTAGCCCCCAGCAGGGGACAAGCACAGTGATTGTGGGCTACAGTCCCACAGCTGGGTGGCAATAGCTCAGGCACCCATTTTATGTCCATCCTGACAAGGTATGCTTTAGGGGGATTTCTTTCAAATAGTTAGGTTTACAGCTAATTCTTTTGGGAATAACGAGTTCTACACGTCATACAGCACACTCAGAAACAACGTGTTTGTTCTGAGTTGGCTCAGACACCTGGACTCATCACACCCACTCCCAGACACATGCTTCTGTCATCTCTTTGCAGACACAGCACTGCAAAATAGCCTTTCAGAATATCCCTATTTTCCCTTTCCTTCCCTTCCATTGGATGATCCTCAGCCTGACTGGTATGAGAGACTTCATTAAAAAATTCCAGTTGAACTGAACTAGCCGATTCCTACTGCCAATGAAACTGCTTTTGCTAAGAAGTCTGTGTAAAAGCCTAGCACCTGGAGACGCTCAATTGCTCGAGGGATCGGTAACAGGCTATGGAATATTTAATCTCTAGGGTACTGGCTTAAATCCAGAGTCAGGACCGAACGTGAAGCATCAGTGTCTTGGGCAGGCTGCCACACAACACCTCTGAAAATCCTCCTCCTTCCCTCAGGAGAGCCCTGACCAATGCTCTGCTGAGGAACTCCCTCCCCTCTGCAGTCTGAACCTTACAGCTCAGACAAGCTGGGAGGCTGCAGCTCAGAAACGTGCAAAATGTTATGCCAACACAGACTGAAAGTTTTAGCGCAATTGCCTGAGCAGTGCCATGCACTGGATTCATTCAGAGGAGCCATGTGTAGGCTCACGATTTTCCTGTTGATACACACTGTAACACGAGAGACAAATGACAGCAGTTCTCTATGCTCAGAGCACAGAGGCTACACACAGTTAAGCCAATAATCTTTAATTTCCTCTGTACTTAATCTTTATGCATCAGTAAACCAATTTAAAAAAAAAACACCTTAATAATTATTAAATGTATAAAGGAAGAAACAATTTTAATGAAAGTTAAAATGTAGTAAGGGTAGAAACCACCAAAAGTAAAATAAAAAACACAAAAACCAAACCAAACAAACAAACAAACAAACAAAACCAAAAAAAACCCAAAGCACTTAAGGCCAAAGAACACAATAGAAGCTGAGGTTGTTTTAAACAAAAGACGTTCCCCTGCACATTTTCCCATACACAGCAGCAACAGCTGTCTGCTCCTTCTCTGTGCTGGTGTTGGAAAGAGAATTCCTGTGCCACTCCCTTCACTCCTCCTGTGTTATCGTTGTCCACAGTGGATTTCTTCACACCCTTCATTACGCTTGATCCTCTTTCTATTTGAGCAAAGACAAAATTATTTCCACTTGATGTTTTGTATCACTGTTTATCTCCATGCAAATCCAGTAACTCCCTCTGTTAGTGACTCCCAACTTAGCAGCTCTGTGGCTGTACAGTATCAGTGAAAGCACAGCTGGAGAAATAAAACCCATGTAAATAGCTGAAAAGATAGGTAAAAGTCTGGGCACTGATCCAAAAACACTAAACTACAGACTTCCAACATCTGGTTCGGGGTGGATTCCAAGAAAGACAGAAAAAGAAAGACAGAAAGAAAATTTGATTTATCTGTACATTTTTTACATAAGGTTTTCATTTAATTTTTAATTCATCAAAAATTTTACTCAATTATTGTGGTTTAATTTCTTCACCTTACTGCATCCTGTTGCTTTTCTCAGAAGGAAACAGAGCCTTGGACAGGAGTTATAAGCAGCCCTCAGTTTCAGACTTTCATTTTTTACTGTGATAAAAGCAAATTACAGATAAAAACCTCTAAGCCTTATCGTTCGGACTCTCTCTCTTTTCAGCTAGGACTGGGTTTATGACACATGCACGAGAATCCTGTACTGATTTCATGATTTTTCAGACAAATTATTACAACAGAGCTAACTCTGTCAGTTCCTCAGCTTCTCTGAGCACGACAGACTCGAGAGCACAGCCCCCACATCCCCACCTGAGGCAGCCAGGACTCCACTGCTCCAACCCTCCTGTGAGAGGAGTGTTTTCTGCTTTCAACAGTTTTATTAACTGGGAGCTTCTGCTGAGGACTTCAGAGACAATGCAATTTTCAAAAGTTCATAGATGACTTAAATTCATAAAAGCCCCCCTGGTTTTCAGGGATATTTCCATTCTTAACTCTTTCCAAACTCCTGCCTCAGCATGTTAAGAGGGCATGTCATCTGTCCCACGTGGGGTTGCCTGTTCTGGCCACACAGAGTGCCCCAGGCAATCAGCATGGACTGTCACTGTGCCCATGTTGCAGGTGGGTCTCTCTGTTCCTCCAGCCACCAACAGTGGCATCCAAACTTCAAAAACTCTTGATGATGCACTTGCAATAATCATTAAATGCACAAATGAAATAATGAGAAGCTCTGAAAAGTCTCCAAACAATCTCAAATTTGCCTACTTTGTACTTCAAGGCTGCCCCACTCAGCGCTGGGCCATGAGTGTTTGTGTGCCTTCCAAGTGTTTCTACACTCATACAAACATAGAAGGAGAAATAAATTCACATGGGGTAATTGTGAGATTCTCCTGCCCAAGGACTGATTCCCTCCTACACCTAGGCAAGGTGGGCGTTTTCCTACTTTCTCTCTCTCCAAACAGAAAGAAGTAACAGGACAGACTTCAGGACTTGGCACTGAGCAAGTGGGCAGCCAGGCTGGACACAACCATCTTGTCTCTTTGCCAGTGCCGTGCCCTGGCTGAGGGTACCACAGATTTTGTTTCCATCAGAAGACCTTTTACGCAACAAGATAGCGCCTTCCATGTAGTACAGAGTGCCAGGAAAATGGCAATAGGCCACCACTCATACCTCTGAGCCTGTGATGAGCTTCCCACTTAGGAAAGGAGGCAATGACAGGACTGCAATGGGAACCCCATTAGGGCATTGGCAGGTAATAAGGAGTAGATGAATTCTGTCCCTCAGAAACAAAGTCCCCCAGAAATAAGAAAGCTACTATTCTTCAAGATCTGTGCAATTTATTCTTTAAGAAGAGAGCCTAAGGGCAGCAATTACATATGCGTATTATTCAGACATGAATTCTTTTTGTGAAACTCTCTTTAAATTATGCCAGTTTACAGAATCACTTTTTCTACCTACTCTCAGATTGCTGCCACAGAAAGATCAGCTTTCTGCCTGCCCACCCTGCCCTCCTCCTGCCTGTGCCATCTCCCTTCTCCCTGCACATCAGTCTTGGCTCGAAGTGACCCTTAGGGAGCATATTTGGCCCTTCAGACCACCAGAAAACAACTGACTGACTCTGAAAATACTTGACTGATGTTCCACTGCCCCAGGCAAAAGGAGGAGAATAAAGCAACTTGCTGCATAGTTGACAAAGCACCAGTGCTTTGAAAAATGACTGATAGGCCCTCCCCCCCAGTCCTTTGTGCTTCCCACATCAGTCTACACGTGTGTGTTCACACCCGGGCACCCAGATCACACACTAAACCAAAGCAACAGTCACAAATGAGGGAGGCAATTTCAAATCAAACAGAATCTCCTTCTGAGATACATCAACAGCATTTCATAAAGAAAGCACCAGAGAAGTTGCATGAAATGTCCTGTTCCAGTCCAGTACCTTTTACCCCATCTTCTGCTGTCATTAGATTCTTCTGCAATCCAGTAATCCGACAGAAAACTAACTCCAAAAGACAGGACACGACAGAAATTTTTCACCTGACGTTGTTTCCAATGGGTTTGGATCGGTTGGTGGGTTTGGAGATTGCAGGTGCCACGGATACACAGCTTGTGGGTTAAAAACAGGGGGAAGGAGGGGAGGGGGAAGTGCCTAAATCCACCCTTCAGGTGCCTTGTCATGCAGAATTAATTAAAGCGTTTCACAAATAATTACATAAGACTAGGAAACAGTCTAGCATTATACAGAATGCATTTTTGCAGCCACTTGAAACAATGAATCAAGCCAGTCAAAAGCAGATCTATATCCTTCCTTTGCAAGGCTCCTGCTTTAGAGGCAGCTCTAAACACAAACGGGCCAGAACACTGCCTGAGACAGCCCGGCCTCATCCTGTGCAATGAAGGCAACACCCCAAGACTGGGAAGCTGGAAGGAAGTCACTTTTTTCTATGTCTCAACCCCTTTGGCTTTTCACCGCCTGGCCACCAGTTCTAAAATGATGACCTCATCATTTATCATTTTACCTTTCAGTGCTTCACTTAATACATGACCTGCTCAGTAAAATATTTGCAGACCTGGTACTCTGGTACTTCATCCCATTACAAAGGCACGCATAACATTTCACATGTCTCTCGTGTAGGTAGGTGGTCCTGTGTCCTGACTCAGGGCCAAACAGAGTCTAAAGTTAGGCCAGTTCAGCAGTCTAGGTGAAGGCATCTGAGCTGAGGGAGGGGCGTACAGTAACTGCAGATGCCAGTTGTGGCTAGGCATTTTAAAGATAGCACTAATTTATTTATTTGGCTTACGGTGACCAAATCCATCGGTCCAATACAGATGATCTACCACAAGACGTCTAAGAATCACTACAAATCAACATTTTTTTTATTAAAATTGTTCACATATGTGCCAGGGAGCCGCAGAAAGGTGTATTAAAAATGGTCCTGTTCTTTCAGGCAATTCCACTCCATTAAATATTATGAGTACACACGTCTGGGAAGGCTAAGAACAGAGGAAAAGAAAAAAATAAGTATCAGACACTTTTATGTTCCCAGTTTATTTTTAGAATGTTTAACAGTGCAAAACATAATGCCTTTTCAGTTCACTTCTCCATTTTTTCTCCATTCCAATAAAATATTTCCTGTGCTAGGTGCTCCGTCTCTCTCTCTCAATAGTTTTATACTGGATGATCTAGTTGCAAAGATCTTCAGACACAGCATTTTGATTTACAACCAGGAAACAGAATGTATTGATGAAAGTATAGACAGGAATTACAGTGCAGGCAGGAGGCACTTCTTTTCTGCTTGCTTACAGAACGCATTTGCCCAGCTGGTTTTGATTTCGGTTTCTGTTCCTCACTGAGGACATCACTGTGAAATTTGGTGCTTATGGCACTCGGTGCTGAGAGCCACTGGGGCTGTTGGCACTGCAAACTGGGAACTCAGTGACACGCATGTCCCTCCCAAAGGAATTCTGCCCTTTCTAAAAAGAAACGTGGCAAGGAAGACTTGGGAAGGAGATTTCCTCTGCAGCCCAGCTTTCAGTAGCACATCCCTTCAGTTCCCGTACGAGCTTGCCTGAGCAAGGAGTGGCACAAGAACAAAAGGGCAGACCCAAAGACACACAGGGGACAGAATCTGAGAGTGAAAATACTGTACAGAGCCCTTTATTACAAAAGGTTACTGAGGAAATTGCTGGGCCTACACTCACTGACTTACTATTCTTTCTCTTTTTTCAAAGCCTCAAAGTACTCTCAGACTAACACTTGACTTGAGCTTTTAGAAAGAAGTGAAAAATAATAAAACCATATTGCTGCACATATGACTTATGATTAAGCAGCTCTCTGGTTTATATACAGAGGAAATGCCTGAACAGGCACTGGCTGACACTTATCAAAGAATTTGGAAATGGAAATTACAGCAAAAGAAAGTAAATAAGCCAAGAATTTTGGAAGAAACAGGATATAATGATCAAACAGATGACATCAAATTAAAAATCCAGATCAGGAACCAACGCAAAAACCTCAGGAAGATATGCTTTCAAGCTGGTGACATCATTTTTATGTATATCCCATGTCATTCAGACAAATTCTGGTGGTTTCATTAAGGATACAAACCATGTGACTTTGAACCCCTGTGTTTTAGTCTGTGTTGTATGTTATCCATTTCCTAGGGATCTGCAGGTTACTGAAGTAACTTCCTATTCATAATTTGCTGCTCAGCTTCTACTTCAAGTCAGTGTTGGAAGTGAGAGCTTTCCAGTAGTGTTTATTGTGCAGAAAGAGTACAGCATTTTTTAAGACATGAGTTAATGAGTCATACTGTTTGTGTTTCCCAAATAAATTAATAACAACAAGTAACAATTCATTCCTAAAGTTCCTGCATGCCCACAATTCCAACCAACCACAGTGGGAGCCAGAAATGCTCCGCACTTTGGAAATAAAAATTGTCCATTGTGTTCCAGCAGAAATTTCTACGGATGAATCTGAGAGTGGTTAAAGGGGACACTTGAAATCTTTGAAAACAAAATTTTAAAACTAAAAATCCTAAACCAGTAAAACACAATAAGCTTATTACAGATCACGGTCTTCTGAGACCTATTCTCTTTACCTGTGCAACCTGCCACTGGGCAGCAAATTTTACTTTATTAATGCTGCTGTCATTGGCAACATTATAATTGGACCTATTTATTACCAATTATTCCCAATAGCTTATTGACAGCATGGGTAGGGCAATCCAAACAGAAAAAATGCTCACTTCTATGGAATCACGAGCACGTGGCAAGAAAAGCTGAAAGCTGAACTCATGTCCTGGATGAACCTATTCTAAAGGTGCGTAGGTACACTTGGTACCTAAGGTACATCTGTGTGAAAGATCGCAAAGGTTTGGGGGGACTGTTTGTTTGGGGGTTGTGCGGTTTTTTTTGTGGTTGCGTTTTTTAACGAGTTGGGTGTTACGAACCCCTGCTGTGTGGGAAGAGCAGGCGTGGCTCGGGACAGTGTGTGCCCAGCACGAGGCAGCCGGGGGCGACCAGCAGGCGCAGGCTGGCACACCGCGCTCCCGCAGCCCCCCGTCACCCGCACTGCGAGGGGCTGGCTGTGCTGCTCTCCTGGGTGGGCAGAGCTTTCCGTGCTTGGGAGCTCCGTTCGGGAGAGTTCAGTAACATACAAAGCCGCTTTGGCTTCTGCGGCTACCAGAAAACTGCCTTAGCTCTGCCCTGAAAAAGAAATACCCCATGCCTGGTTCTCTTAGTGCCAGGCCATGGGAAACAAGGGAGGCGGAGCGGGCAGCGCAGGGCGGCTGGAGCGCCGCGGGCGGGCGGTGGGCGAGGCGCTGCCAGCGAGGGCAGCCGGCAGCTCACCTGTGCGGGCAGAGGAAGGCAGGGCAGGCAGGGTTATGTAAGCAAAGGCCCGGGCGGAATGTGCAGAATGTGCACGGAGGGTGTGCCGGGCAGCTCCGGGCCAGGGAAGAGCCTCCCAGCCCACGGCAACGGGCTCCCTGACAAAAGGCCCCTCCAAAGGGCAGTCCCTGCCCTCTGCTCCTGCTGCTGTTTCTGCCCTCGGATGGAGGCACGAAAGTCATCAGATACAAGCATGGACAGGACAGTGCGCTATTTAATGGTACTAAGATAATCATGAATAAAATAGTCAGCACTTCTCCAATTGCCCATCCCCGTCTTGAAACAGGCAATTGTTGACAAAAAATAGCTCAGGCAAGACATAAAATCAAAGGTAAAGAAAAACTTCACGCCATTTCCGTAGCAGTCTGGGTTTTATGCTCCTGCTACTTTGGATTTTTTCCCATGACTAATTAACACATCCCTCCTTAAAATCTACTCCAAACCCCAAGCAACTAAAGGAAAAACAAGAAATATTTAAAAGTTGAATGAGTCCACCCTAACCAATGAAATGCTCCTTTTGCCTTCCTCCTCAGGTGCTGCTTGAAACAATCAAACCCAACTGGTAAAGGTAAGCCCACTTTAAATTTACAGATGTTTGTAAAGCAAGTGCTTATGAAAATGTGGAATAAGACCTCATCCAGCTGGAAGGCAGATTTATCAACTAATGTACAAACCCAGGGATCTGTGTACATTTGTGTGTTGAGTACATTTGATAAATACTTGATCACTGGCGTTGGAGACCTGCTGTGGGCATAAAAAAGTGCACTTGAGTATCCTCTGACTTCAGCACAAAGCGAGTCAGGGGCAGAATCCCCTCCTGCTGCAGGACTGCATCCTGTGAGTGCTCTGTGACTGCCAACACAAAATCCGAGTTAGTGTATCTACAGTGGTGCTTGAACTAGCTCTACTGATCAGAACTAATTATAAGAAAAGTTCACACATGGAGTGTCAAAGATGAATCCACAGAGGAAATATAACACATGAAACACATGTTCCAGACATGCTGCTCAAAACAAACCTGAAAAAAATAAGGTCAAGGGACCTGGAATATTTCTCACAGATTCTGCAAGCTAAGTAGTGAAATGGTGTTAAATAAATTACGTGGTTTCAAATTACTCACTCTGCAGCTACAGACTACAGAGGAGTTTGGCTCTTTGGGGTACCCTCCTAGAGCATGACAAATGTGTCTGGAGAAACAGGCAGAGAAGAGCAGAAACTTTAGATAATGTTTAACTGCTGGCCATGAGTTACTTTCTGTTCCGTAGGCAGCCATCTCTCCTTCAGGAGTGGGATGTTGGATGGACTCGCTGAGCAGCTCTGTATTGAGAAACTGCGAAGAGAGCTGTGAGCAGGCACTGAGAACACTCACACCCATCACCTCAGTGCACACAGGCCCAGTGGACACAGAGAGGCAGACCCCAGGCTCCCCTGAAGCCCCATCACACTGGCTCTGGGCAGACCTCAGCGCAGGGTTGGGGCACAAAGGCAAAGTTAATTTAGAACACGGCACAGTTCCCAGCATTTACTTAATTTTGCAAGTCCAAAGCTTCACACAATAGTGTGACCACCATATCCAGAGGTAGCAATGTTGATTTTTCAAAAAGGACTGTTCACCATGCATTCAGCTCCTGTTTTACTAACAGATGCCCTCTTCTTCTGGAAATCTCATGTTCTCAGTGCCATTTTTCATAGAAAAGGCCTCATTTTTGAGTTCACAGAAAGCGGAAAAAGCAATAAAACCCTTAGATGCAAGGTGATTTGTCATCTTGCTAGGAATACTTTAACATAATTCTGATTCACCACCATCCCAGGAAAGGCTGCCCGTAACACACTGAGAGCCAGGTTGGGCTGTAAGCCAGCAAAGCACTCCAGCAGGATTTCAGCTCTCAGCTCAGGCACTGTACCACTGCCTGGAGTGAGAGGACTTAAAAATCATTACAGTTAAAAAGCCTAAATGGCTCATTACTTCAGAGCCTTGGTGTGAACTTCCTAGCACGAGTATCACAGCACACAGCTACACAGTTTTGAGTTTATAACACCCTACCACATGACCCAACCTGAATAAGACCAAACAGATGAGCTCCAGTTGAAGGTTGATGGGAAGGGACAATACTTGCAAAAGGCCTTCAGCAGAGGCCTTTTTATGCAAGTCCTTTATCCCAGTGTAGGTGAGAGTATTCTTTATACATCCCAGGAGGAAAATAACTTAGTCAGAAAGCTCTCCAAGAAAGTTAAAGAGTACAGACAGAAAAGCTATTGTGCATAAATCCAGGTGGAATCATAAGTCTTTCTCAAAATGCTGAAAGAATAAATCCACCTCCCACGAAATACAGAAAAAGATGTGGTTTCCATACACAATGTGAGTGGCAAAGCAACTTCCCACATAGTCACATCTGCCTCCTTTTTCCTCTGTTCCATCACTTAAATTCTGTCATGAGAGAAAATGTAAGAGGGGACAGGGGCTGTACAGGCATCTCATCAGGGGAAGGAGAAAAAGAGGGAACAAGATTTGGATGGACCTTAGGTATTTGCATATGAATTTGGCTTCAGCTTTCATCCCCTTTACATGCCTTTGAACACTTTCTGCTTCTTTCTGCATTCTTCACTGCTCCATTTTATTTATTTTCACCTTCTGCTTCTCAGATCTTCTGCCAGACTGCTTATTTAATTCTACTTGTTGCACTGAAAACACCATTGTTGTCATCCTAATTAATCCCTGAACATAATAAAAACCTCAAAATAGCTCAGACAACCAGTTTTCCATCCTTTGGTCTCACTTGAAGTACAGTATAAATGCCAGGACTTGGGAGCTCTGATAGTTTACACAGTACCAATCCTTGGTACACGGCATTTTAGCAGGCAGGACAGTTTTTATTTTCCCTGCCTATGTTTTCCTTTCATCAGTTAAGACTGCCCAGAGTCCCTCACCATCTCCAGCCCAGTTAGTCCCTCTTCCAAGGTAATCAATTGCAAGACTTAATGGTTTTCAAATACAGTCAGCACTTTGGAAATATTGAGGTGGCCTTCTGTGGCAGGTGATCTGAGCAGCAAGATGAGCTAAGATTACCTTTACTTTTAGGGATGAGAGAAGGGGACCATCTCCTAAGAGTCTGTGGTGAAGTAGTAGGGCCCTCTGGCTACAGATTTCCTGTTAAGTTTCCTGTGTTCCTCTCATTCAAACTGCACAGTGAAAAAAAACCCAACCAAACAAACAAAAAAACACAAACCAGCTAAAAGAAAAAAAGACCAGACAAGAAAAAGCAAGACAGGAATAGAAAGAAACATGATAGGACCAAGATTTCCCCCAAACCTACATTGCCATTATCTGCCTTCATCCTCAATTTTTTTCCCAGAGATGAGAAGGGCTCTGAAAAGACTAAACACACCTTTTGCTGCAGATCAAATATCTCTCCTTTTAACAGCTGAGCAGGATGGAAGGGAGCTAAAGTGAATGAACACAGCAGTCCACACCACTGACCCAGTCAAGTATTCATTTCATGCTTCATGGAGAACAAAAGGGTGACGCTGTTGTGTGTGAGGAGCGGGACAATCCTCCTCAGCGGGGAGCTGCTGGTGCCAGCCATGCACGGGGTCCTCTGCAGCTCAGTGGCAATGAGAGCACAGCAGATGAAGACACCCAGCTGACCACACAACGTGGCACAGGACAGGACATGGGCAGCCTGTCAAATTTATAATTTTTAAATACTATCTTTTGCGTATTGTTTTTTGGGAGAAGAAGAAAGAGAAAATGGCAGATGCTGAAAGAAGGAGTTGCTAGAGGATGGAACAGCAGTATCTAAAGCACTTAGAGAGCAATATAGACCCTACTTAGTCCTCTCACAAACTTCAAACCCAAAACCTCTCAACAATAACACAAATTCTGAAACTGCACATAATTCTGCACTGGTGCAGCCTCACCTTGAGTATTGGGAGAGTTTTGGGTATCGCAATGTAAGAAAGATCTGAAGCCATTGGAGAGTGTCCAAAGGAGGCAGCAAAGATGGGGAAGGGCCTGAGGGGCAGCGTGTGAGGGCACTGAGGGCACTTGGGGTGTTCAGCTGGAGCAGAGGAGACTGAGGGAGAGCTCACTGCAGGGACAACTCCCTGGGGAGGGGCAGAGGAGGGGCAGGCACTGATCTCTGCTCTGGGGGGAGCAGGGACAGACCCAGGGAATGG
>JAWWEU010000138.1:18303409-18337413 GCA_035583155.1 Acropternis orthonyx | reverse complement strand
ACGGCCCCAAGGCTGCCAGAGCTCCGGGAGGGTTTGGATGATGCTCTGGGGCACGGGGGGTGACTCTTGGGGATGGGGCTGGGCAGGGCTGAGCGTGGGACTGGATGGTCCTTGTGGGTCCTTCCAACTCAGCATATTCTGGGATTCTGCAATATAGAATTAATCTTTTCTTGTTGGCATTGTCCAGCCTCCCAGTACTGTATTTTTCCAAAGGTAACTTACTGATTACCCTTCAGTCTTTTTAATTCCTTGATTTGAACTAAATGGCAAATAAATATCATAAAGTGAATTTAAATGGTGCATCAATGAGAAAAATATTCACTTGAAATATAAGCAAAACATTCAAACTGGGAGTATAATAATTTCTGAAGCTGTTTCTAACTTTTAAAGGATTATTTTAGACCTTTTCCTACAGTCTCAACTACTTCCATTTTATTTTTTCACATAGAATTTACTATTATTCCTACCATTTATGTTATGCAGTAGTGCTTCTAAATTAGAAAACCAGACTGGAACTTCAGCAGCCTGTCTGAGTATTAACCAATCTCAGCTACTCTGCTCTGACAAAGCCCTGGCTGAGAGATAAAAAAGGATCACATACCTTACTTGTTAAGAGCTATTCATGCCAACTCTTCCTCTTGCTGCTGTGCACTAATCACAAATTCAAATGCATTTTAATATTGTCAACACAGAGACCTTATGCAAATCGAGATATAAGAAAGAAGTCAGAAAAGCAACAAAACCTTTGAATGTGTGCTTATGCTGCTTTAGCAAAGAATTAATTGAGCAGAACACGTGCAGGCTGCTCTCCAGTCTGTGGATACATAAGATGCTATTGTGGGAAACAGTCTCTTTTTTAAAAGTAAGTCTTTAACAGTAAAAACTGTGATTAAACACAAAACATTTTAAGCGTTCACTTTTCGCATTCAGGATCTCACTCGATTTTGCCATTTGCTGATTTGGGGAAGCCAAATCGTAGTTTTCTGCTTCAATTTCTGTTCATACCAGGTTCCCTTTTTAGCTCTGACACTAAACACAGCAGGATTGTATTTAAATAAAAACATGCAGTTTCCATGGGTCTTGTGGATGTACTTTCCAGCTCACAGATATTCCCACTCATATCAGAGTCTGTAAAAAACAAAACAAAAAGCAAAGTCTAACCTCCATTTTAGCCCTAAAATCTTTGCCAGTAGTCCTTTAATCCTGACAGATAAAACCAGAGTAAGATCACTACATTTGTGCAGAGCAAAAAGCCCTTCTGAAATACAGCCTTAAAACTGTGGGGGGTCTTCCTGAGCACTTTGCCATGCACTGAAATAGCCAACTGCATCAGAAGGTCTGAGGCACGAGCAAAAGTTTGACATTTCCAGCCTCAGCAGAAAAACTATCCTGTCATTTGAAAAAGTATTTACTACCTTGTAGCTGCTCTTTCCCATGTCAGTGTTTCTGTCCTCTCAGAACTGCTTAAGACGGATATTCTTCCTTATTTTAACTTGGCTGCCATCAATAAGGGGTAACTGATAGAGCAGAAGAAAACAATGTGCATAGCTGCCTCTCCACAGCTCTGGAATCCTTTGAACTAGAAGCCCCTCAAAGCTTTAACTGAAAGGCAGGTTTTTGCACTTTGGCTGCGGCTGATATACTTGAAACCATAATATTTACATTCTTTCTCTTTTATATTGCTTTTCCTTAATGCTTCCATGAGACAGTTAAAAATAGAAGGTGAGACACTATAACTAGACAGAAGGCTATCTAATGGTGTGGTGCTCCCCAGGGCTTCTCCAGGCCTGTTCCTTTTTGATGAGTAGGGGAAATACCTACTGGGTCAATCGGTGCATCTCTTCCTACTCCTGCCAGGGAAGATTCCTCCACTGCAGCTCTGCCCTGGCTCACACCCAAGAGGCTACAGGATCACTTGCACAGGTTATGTAATGAAGGCTTGAGAGCTTCACGTGCCTTGCTGACCTGGAAAATTCAAGTGGCTCTTCTCGTGGAGGATCTGTTTGAGTTCCTTCCTCAGTTTATCTCACTTCTGTGCCACTTAGTCCGCTCCCTGTGTCTGTCCTCAGAGGCTATCTGGCATTGCAGCACTTCAGCAAAATTTTAGGAATTTGCTCTTTCCTAGTTTATGTTGCCAGTATATTTTTCAAGCAAATTAAGTTGTCTTTTCAGTGTGACTTTCTAAATGTCTCCCCACAGTAACTGGTATCTTGAATATCAAAGTCTTCCACAGAAACAGTAAGAAGTTTCATCCTATCTAAGGCCTTTCATCCCAGCAAGTTTCCTGCATGTGTGATCTGCATTGTATGGGGAAGCTCCCAGCTCTAACCAGTGTGGGAAGAGAAAGACCTCTCAGCCTTCTTTCTGCCTTTTCCCCTTTCTTCACAAGCTGCTGATGCTGTGACACAAATCAGTGCAGTGTCAGAACAAGGTCATACCTTGATGCTGCTCTGAAGAATCGGGTGCCCAATTCACGTGCACATGGGTGTGCTGTGTGTCGAGTCTGCATCACACCCATGCATTTCAGTCAGGGCAGGGTTATGCACCCCCTGCACAGCTAAAACAGACCCGTGCTACAACTAGAGAAGAAGGAAAAGTATTGCTGTAGGTAGGATAGACATCCCAGTGAGGTAGGATACAGCTGAAGGATAATACCCATTATCCTGCACTCACAAATGGTTCTTGAATCTCTAGTATCTGTATAAACCTGCATTTACATAGGTTAAAAAGCAGCAGTGTTAAAATGGATCAGATGGGGCTTTATTCCAAATGCCTTTCTTTTCTATAAATAATGTTTAAATATGACTAACTGTATTTCAGCTGTGAAAAGGTGAAAGTCACTAAACAACTGGAGTAATTTTACTAACTTGATTTCGAGAATCCAAACACTGGCCTAGTTTTTCAAATTTTCAAAAATCATAGCTTAAATGATTCATCTAGTAAGTTTTTCATTCAGCTACCAGTGCAGAGGTTTTTGTTTGTTCATATTTTTTCTTACAGAAACACAGAGCCATCTCTACTCAAACTTCATGAGACCAATTCAGTGTTCTTTGTAACATATTAAGCAAATTAAATACGACTTGAAAACAAAACAAAATAGGAATAATAAAATCTTCCTACCATGAAAATACAACTTTCACTTACTGCACTTACCAGTCTAGAATGTTTAGGGACTTTAAAAGAATTATTTACCACTGTGAAAAAAAATCTATTCATTCATGTCAAGTATTACACGGAAGCATACATGCAAAATGGAGACATATAAATTATAGCTTCTTACCTGAAACAAGACAGTATAGTACAATAGAGTCACTAATTGTGACATTTATGGCGTTGCCATTAGAGCTTCCCCATAAATATATACATGCATTTATGCATGTACATGCACACACATACATACATATTTATCAGTGTTGTTTGGTATGTGGCATAACAAACAACATTGAAATCAAACTAGTTCCACTACAAAATATCTGCAAGTATCCTTGGTTTAATTTCCACTTTTGTTTCTTTTGGTCTTTCCATTTCTCCCTCTTGGACTTTGCTTCTTCCTCACTTTATTTTGTGACTGATTTTGTGTGGGTCTTTATGCTTGATTAGTCTTCCATTTTGCCTGCCAAATGCCCTCTCGATTTAGATTCCTCCTCAAAACCAGTTATTTCTCCACCTCTGCCCTTTCCTTTAAGTGCAACCAATGGCTTGCCTCTTTTAGGCTGCAGATCTTTTCACTAGGGCCTACCCTTTCAGTGTCTATTTGTACAATACCTGATTAATTTGCAATCCTTTGAGAATTCTTGCTAGTATTTTAACAAGGTTTTTCTCCCTCACACTTAGGAGCTGATACAGTGTTTGTCTTTTCCGAAGCCAGAGAGATAAAACAGTGATCCATAACTAGATGGACAAAGCACAGTGGAAAAATTAGGTGGTTTCAGCCAGAAAAATCATCAATCAAGAATCTTTTGGCAGGTCTGAATTTTAACTTAAAGCTGCAAAATACATCATTTGAGACGGTTTCAAGTCTTTACCAAATCTTTACTGGAAATTACAGTAGCAAAACAAAGCAGAGTCTCCTGAGGCACCCTCACATCTCAGCTAACAGAGTTAATCACCTGGCAGCTTGCAAGCCTTTATTTCATGGAAGAGAGAATGTTCCAGATGATTCTGGAATTTGATGGAAAAAATTGTTGAATTCAATAATATTTAAAACTCTGGCAGCATTAGTCAGTGTCAAACTTACTGGGCCCAAAATATGATTTCTCTTCAAATATTATTTCCTTCTCAAAGAGTTCAAATGCTTCGAGGCTCCAACTTACACTTGTTCTTTGCATGACTAACTGGCTAGAAATTTCACAGACAAAACCCAAACAATCCACCGTGGGACCCCACCATAAACAAAGTCATATATGAGTACTATTTTTATTACAAAAGCTGTAAAGATTTCCTGGAAGCTCACACAGAATTTGAATACTACATACCTAACAGAGATTTCCATGATACTGCCTCCAGCTCCACGGAATTTCCAGGAGACATGAAGATTTTGAGTATCCTGCTCCTGCTCCAGAAGAAGTGCTCAGGGTAAAGGAGAGTATCATTAGCCAGAGTCTAATAAATTTATGAGTCTGATTAGGCATTAATTCATTTCTTCTGGAGATGGCAGTATGTCCATGCACAGATCATTTAATTGCCTTTCTGACTTTTCATTTGAGTGCCTTGAGAGAATTATACTGCCTTCAATAATTGGAAGATGTGACAAAAAGAGAGAGACATTTTTGCATCACATGACAAACTGGTTACGTTCTCCCTCCTCCCCATTTATATCTTCAGCATGAGGTGTTGCTTCATCTCCTCCAGTTTGTTTGGCAATCCCAGCTGCTCTAAGTCACACCTCCACACTCAGGTCACCAGCCCTGAAAAACTGTAGGGTCACACAATCATACAATTGCATTGAAGCTGACCTTTTCAAATAAATTGATTTTATTTTTCCAGACCAAGCTTGTATCCAAAATATCCCACCAGATAAATACAGCTGAGGCAATAAAGAGCCCAAACGCTATATGGGCAAGCTGCAACAATGCCATTAATCTGCTCACCTGCCAGTCCTGCCTCCTCCCACCCCAGCCCCACATCAACTCCAGATCTTTCAGATGTCTTTAGTGTTTAGTTAAACAAAGGCTTTTTCCTCTGTTCCAAGTCTTTCAGTTACTTGCCTAAATAGTTCTAAGTGACAGTTTTTAGCATATAGCCTTCTGCCTCCCTTCCAGCATTATACAGACCACCCAACACTTCAGCTCCTTTACCCTCCCTTCTCCTCCTACAGCTTGTTGCTTCTCAGGTTGAAATTTCTCAAAGGATCAACAATACAACACATGTTTAACTTGTAATAGATTCAGCATATAATAGATGAAGCCCTGATCCTGACTGGTCCTTTAATGCTGTCATAATACAAAGTCACACATATATTTTTGGGTTTAAAATAACCTTCTGATTCATTCTCTCCTGGTATTGGCCAGACCACGTGAGCACGACAGAAATAAACTGTGTGACCTCCATATCAGCAGGGGATCTGCTTTAGGTTGTGTTCACAGAGCAGAAATGGGAGGAGGGGGAGCCAAAAAGGCAGCTCTTCAGTCTTCCTCCCTCCCCTCCCTGCCTTTAGCTATACCTGAGCCTTTGCAGGGCTTTGCTTCCATCCTCCAGGATTTCTTTCGGGCCTAAACTTCGGTTTGTTTCAGTGTCCTCTCAACACATTTCCAAATACTACAAAACAAACAGCATTAGTCTCTTATTTCTTACAATCTACAGGTGAGTGTCAGAGAACAAGCTACTGTCAAGCAGGCAAGCTCTAAATGTCTTTCTAAACAGAAATTACTTTGTTGAATAAAAAGTGTATCAGAGCCAAGGAATGATCATGTTTATTTTCTTATCTCTTTGATGAAACAGAACTGATTTCTCTTAGGTTCAAAGAGATTGTGCTTGGAGAGCTCAGTTTTTAGAACCGTATCTCCTAACATTCCCATTAGGTTCTCCTTGTAGTTTAAACTTTTGCCAGCAAAATACAGACAAACCTGCTGGGTGTGGTCTGATTCACGTCCAGGAGGTCTCTCGAAACATATGTTTCTAATGGATTAGATTCTAATGATTAAATCAATCTAAAAGAAAAATGCTGTGCAGGAGAAAATAATCTAGAATTGAAGTAAAAATTAATAAAGTGTCATTTTCTGAGACATTTAAAAGGTGTTGCATCTACCAGCAGGTGCTAAAGACAGGAGAGTCTTACCCAGTGATCAGAGCCTTCCCTTCGATGTACAGAGCAATGGATTCTGATCCTCATCCACAAACCACAAGAGTGGTGAGCAATATTTTTAACAGAAAACACAGAGGAATTTGCCTTAAAAAAAAAAGACCCTCCCACTAAAACCACTCTTGTCCTTCAAAACACTTGAGAAATCCACTTGTTAGTCTTTTCTTCATGTTTCTAACTGCAGAAATGCTGAGAATTACAGTGCAATAGGCAGGTTTGAATTGTGTGTGACACGACACACTCCTTTGTGCAGAGGTGCAGTTGACTCTCACACAGAGGTGCAGAGTTTATAATGATGGCATCACAATGTTTTAGGGGAATACAACAACATGCAACTCCTGTACCTCAAGTTCTTGAGATTAAAACTGTTCAAACCAGTAAATATGCTTTGCAGAATAACAATGTTTATAACAAAAAAATTATGTACTTGATTGTCCCACAGTGGTGCCAAATACAGTGTCCAAATTTGGGAATTCTGCATAAAATACCCTATATACCAGGAGCTCATAACAAGAGAGTAAATTCCCACCTGAGCCATCTCTAGTACTTGCCAGGACGTGCTCCCTCTGTGCTAGTGCCCCATCTCCCTGCCAACACACCCTGGCCCAGGCAGCTCTCCCAGGACCCCACACACCCTCTGCCTGGCCCTGCACTATGCCAGGCACAGCAGAGTCCTGTGGCCCTTCCCCTTGTCGCCGGTGTCCTGAGGACAGCACTGTGAGCACCACAGCAGGAGGACAGAGCCTGGTCAGTGCAGAGAGGCACCAACAGGCACTTCAGGAGACAGACAGGGCTGTTGGTTTCCCTGTGCTCCAAGCCT
This sequence comes from Acropternis orthonyx, assembly GCA_035583155.1. Lineage (NCBI taxonomy): Eukaryota > Metazoa > Chordata > Aves > Passeriformes > Rhinocryptidae > Acropternis > Acropternis orthonyx. The sequence goes on along the minus strand of JAWWEU010000138.1, from coordinate 18,330,292 downwards.
CTCCCTGCTGCATCCCTGAGGAGCCAGGCTCAGTCTCTAACCAGGGAGGTGGATGAAAAGGATCACTCACTTACTTTGCTACATCACAGCACATTCCTCGGATCCCAGCCCTCAGGGGCTTTACTGAACTTGCTGTGTGTTACACTCACTTGGCTGTCTCATTAAACGCTATATTTGGCAAATTCTACCTGCCTAAGGCCTTGTCTACACAGTAAAGCTTCACCAAAGTTTTGCACACCCAAGGTCACCTCAGGCCATGGAAAATGCACATCCTGTAGCTGACACTGTTACAGCGGTGGGACTCCAGGGACTGATACTGGCTGGGCCAGCAGCAGAGTCCAGGTCAATGCACCTTCTGCTGTTCAGGATGGTGAAGTCCCTAAACCAGCCTGTTGACAGAGCATGCCGTGCCTCCATGAGGTAGTCTGTCCTGGAGCCACAGCACAATAAAAAGCTATTGCTGGGTGCACAAGACATACTAATTGTACATTCCCATCCGGCTTCTCTTTGTTCACTTTCTCTTCCTTATACACATAGATCTCCCTTGCCTTTACTTTGGAAGACTCACAGTTGCCCTCAGGATGTAACAGAAATTCTCTGTGAATTTTTCATGTTGTGTTTACAAAATACACAGGTTAAAACATGCTTTTGGAGCTCAGTTTCTTGCAGATATCAATTATGCAAAGGCTCTTTTTGTTAAAAAAAACCACGTATCAACATTTCACTGGGGGAGAGATGTTCAATGCCAAGAATAAAAACTGATGGGAGTCAAGGGAGTCAGTGACAGGCAAAGAGGGCAACACCAGGTCTTTGGGATTGTCACTGACACATCATGACAAATATTCCCAAACATGTTCTGTGAAAAATAAACTGTGCCCTTTCTCCTTAAAGTAAACATCTTTGATATACTTACTGAAACCAGGAATGTGCCATTATTAGTGATAATGTAGTGCAGGAGACAGCTTTTCTTAATGTTACCCAAAATATTTTTGCTGCTACATCAGATGTATTGTTAGAGCTTACCAAACCCAGAGCTGTGGTGCACCTGTTTTCTCTCAGACACATCTTATTTTTCTTCCTTGGAAGTCCCAGCTGGCGTCCAGGTTTTCTTAAATTGCTACCAGAGCTAATTGCTAAATTGCTACCAGAGCAATGGCCCAGAAGATGGGGAATTGCTCTCTGTGGTGAAAGGTGAACAAATGGGTGGACTCTGGACCAGAACAGCCAACGAGACAGAAAGAGCTGGTGCTGGGACCAGCACAGGAGGGAAGAGGGGATCAGCAGCTGTAGCCAGGCAGGCAACCCCAGGAGTTTCAGGGGCTTTGATTTGGGGGTGCTCAAAGCTGGAACATTTTAGAGAGGCTCAGGGGAGAAAGGAGTAGCCTGGGGCTCGTAAAAAGCTGGCAAACAGGTGGTTCTGTCGGGAGTCGCTCAGCTACGAAATCACAAACCCAGGGAAAATATTTACTGAAGTCCAGATTTGCTCCACCTGAAGGCACAGCAGGCAGTCTGTTTTCTTCATTCGTTTTTTATTTCTTTTGCTTGTTTGGATGCTCTGTGATATTATTCCAATATTATTTTTAGGCAGTTTCTCGTTTAAGAAGACACTGTATTCAGACTAATTGAATAGCTTCCCGCCTGTGGCTGTTCTTCCCTCACAGAAAAATTGATCTCAGACTGATAACTGCAGCAAATCAGCAGCAGAAAGAGCAAATTGCAAAAGCCAAGAGTAGGCGATGGTTTTGAACTTGCATCCAGTTAGGGAAGAGAAATGGAATTCAACTCGGTCAGCACAGTCACAATATGGGAATGACTTCGTTGAAACACTTGCAGAGAAATTGTTGACCACAAAATCATGTATCTCATTAAAAACTACAACAGCAACAAAGAATACCACCACTAAAACCCTGTTCTAAGATGTTTATAATACTAAAATAGTAATGATAATTTAAAAATTTAAGTAAATCTGGACAATTGTATGCACACACTTTGGAAAAGACTACCTTCCTGTGATATTCATCTCAAGAGGCATTTTCACACTCTGGCCTCAGGAACCACATCAGGAAATCAAACAAATATTATTCCATGTGTGGAGTGAACTTCTTTCTTCTTGTAACAAGAAAACAAAAATTATTTTCTTAATAAACATACAACAGACAAAAGCGCTACTGAGAAAGATCACAAGACTAAGCAAAAAAAATTGCAGTATTGATGAAAACAAAGTTTTCCTCCTTCCAGTCAGGAGTGGCTGCAATTGACACACATGGATGGCTTATGGCTGGTGTCCCACAGAGGCAGCTTTGCGAGGTGCTGTGTGGATGGGACGGAGATGAGCACTTCATGCTGCTGGGGGAACTTGGAAAAGACCCAGAAGGAATAAAACCAAACAAATAGATGATGCAACCAGACATGTATAATCTCAAAATGCCCATTCAAGGCTAGGTGGGCATTCTCTTCAGGGGTATGATCTCAAGAAGAAAATGGCACTGCAGAGAAAGCTCCCAGGCTGACAAATTCCAAGCCTTGGCATTTTCCAGCAAATGCACCACTCAGGGAATTTCAGGGAATAACACCAGAGAGCCTGTACTGCAGGGCATGCTCCCTGCACAGCATGTTAAAATGTGTGAGTGGCATTGGAGGGCACAAAACTGGATGAAAGCCTCGGTCCCACCACTTTGGACACGGATTGTTATCTCTAAGAACCCAAGCACGGTCAAGTCACTTTAAACTTTCTCTGCATTGTGTTCCCACTGATTTTACACATGGAAGAGAGGCTGGGACACTACACTAACAGGCAGGGAAATTAGCATTAGAGATGGGTTTAAGAGTAGTTTTAGGGTAGGTTCTTTTCTTAGAAGTCTTCAATCCAAAAACCATTAGTTGCTACCAGACTAGAGCACACAGGGCATTTGTTGCATTTTTCTAAGCAGCTCAACATCTCTAGATTGATAATTGCCACTTTCCCTACACTTACTACCTCCCTTATGTTAGGGAATGGAGTCCCCCACAAGCAGGATTAGCTTCCTATGAGGATCGTTACATTACCTACAATAATAAAGAAGCAGTATTCATTTTAAACTTAGGAAGATTTAAAATGAGATTCAGGGAAACGCTCCTTCCTTGCTTTCATTTTCAAGAAATGAAAAAAAATTCTTCAGGAGAATTAGGGGGGAGAGGGCAATTCTTCCCTAGAGTTTCAAATATATCTCCCAGGCAGCACACAAAAAATGTTGGTATTCTGTACCACCCAGTGCCTGCCCACTTCTATGCCTGATTACCCCAATAAATCAGAAAACCTGTTTGTTACAGGCTCTCCTTCCATTACAGCTGTTGCTCTGGTTAACATCTTCTGAATCATCCAATTCATCAGTATCACATACACAGGGCTTTAATCCTTTGATTTTTTAAGTTACTTTGTTCTGAATTTTTCGCTTCATCCCCTCACTGACAGAGGAACTGAATAAAGATAAATAAGTCAGAGCAGCATTGTTTTTCTCCCCTGCTTTTTATTTTGCAAGGGAAATAGGAAAGGGGGACAAGGTAACTCTCCATTTCACAGTTCTTTAATGGTATCACTCGGTGCAGCCTGAAATTTGAAGAGTCTGAAAACCAGTCCTGAACTTTGGAAGTACAGTCAGCTCCATTGTGTCCTCTCAGACATTAAAATGCTATTTTTAAAAACTGTATATTAAATAGACAAATACCTTGGTGGTTATTCCAAGCCCTCCATCACTGCTATGTCTTTCTGTAAAAGGAACAAACCTGGGAATTGAGTTACAACTGAAGTGCAATAGCTACATAAATTACAGGGAGTGTCAGAGCTGGGAAGGGAAATGGGGAGCGTGGTAGGTCAAATGCTTGCTAATGGGCTCCCGAGTCATTCACCTGCTCAAATCAAAATCAGACGTGAGCACAACACTGCAAGGACACCAGAGAACCTACTCTACAGCACTGCTTCCCTCAGCGTGATCTCAGGATTAATGCACACTGTCACACCCATGTTGCTGCCCATGCCCTCAGCAGTCATGCCCAGCAGGTCTCCAGGTTGGCTCCCCAGGGTAATGCCAAGGGAGGAATATGCTTTAAGAACAGCGACAACACAAACCTTTGGGAGACTTGAGAAGCAAGGCCACCTCCTCGCAGGGAGGGCTGAAGAAAACACAGAGTGCTTCCTGGAGAAAGTCCCTCCCTGTTCTGCCTGCCCAGAGCCCAGCGCGTGGGAATCCCGGGCTCTCGGCATTGCCACAATATAATAAACCATCATAACAGCCTGAAACTAGGGGGAAGCCACCAGTCTCTCATGGTGTGAGGACACTTTTACGTAGCACATACATAACATACAAAGACAGGAGGAAAGGGGATGATGACTAAACCTCGTATTGTTCCATGGTTTTACTATTGATCTGACACCCCTTGTTTTGGAAATCAGACTGCGTATTTCTGTGTGAAAATGAGCTCTACAGAGATTCCTGACACTGAGTGTTTCAAGTCTGAGCTACCTCCAAGAGAGGCTTCAGAATCTAATATAGACTCTTTATGAGAGAAAAAAGGAACTTTGACAGAGGAGGAACACCTCTAATATTTTATATACCTCATGCTGGATAAGACTCACGCCAGCATTTACAAATTCTTTAAGAAGAAAATACCACAGCCTTCCTTTTCTATCCTCCTCACCTGCTTTTTTTCATCTATTTTTTTTCCTTTCAATACTGGCAAAACCTTATGGCATTACAAGATATTTTATTGACCACTATAATGGACTCGAGATCTGAATCCAAGGTTGCCAAACGAAAAAGTATCTGTCTAGCAGAAGGAACAAGGCTTTAATTATCAAGTTCCTGTAACTATATACAAGGACTTGCTTCTGATTGATTCCCCAAGAGTCATTAGCAACAGATAGATTAAAAAAAATAAATTCTATGAAATCAAAAAGTAAAATTTCTGGCCTGTCATCTTTAAGGCAGAGAAAGACAGACAAAGAAAACATGAATAACAAAAAAAAAAAAAAAGGCATATACACAACTCTTCCTCGAAAAATCTGTATGGTATTGCTACAGAAAGATTTAAATAACTGCTTTTGATTTAATTTATCTGGTGTATTAAGCTCCCATTGAAAATATTATGTGCTAAAGGCTTTGAGCTTTTGTGTTGATTGGACAGGGTTGCACAGTATAGATCTCACTTGTAGTGGAAAACCATAAAATTATCAGCTAGACTTGAAGATAAAGAATTTCGTGAAGATCCTCAGAATCAAAGAAAGCAGTTTTTCACAGTATCTCTGCACCCCAAAGCTTTCACTGAATTAAACTGGTTGACAGCACAGGTAGCTGCATTAAGACTATTAGAAATATGCAAATAAAAAGCAACATTTCCACTCTCAAATGGCTGACTGACAGGACAATACTGGTTTCAAGAAAAGAGAGTAGGCTCCTTTTATCAGAAAATGCCACTTGTTTGCTACTGTAGAAAAACTCCCTCAGAGAGAACAGAGCGACCCAGAAGGAGCACATCCACCTCCAGCTGGGGAACAAACACAGGCCAGGGCCAAAGGACAACTGTGAGGGTGAAGACACAAGACCCACCAAGGGGAACAAAAATGCAGCACACGTAGAAAGGTGACATAAATAGTCCAGAAGAAACGTTTATCAGACTGTGATGAAGCTTGGGCTGCAAACTGAAATGGCATTGCTCAGAAAACAGGCTGGGAAAGGTGACCCGTTAGTAGAATCACTTGAAAAGAAAGAAGAAAAAAAGGTACCAAATAGCAACACATTCCTGAAAATATCTGACTTCAAGAATAGAGACTGGACTTGGTAAAGGTCACTATTATTCTTCAGAAAACAGGAAAGACTTTTTACTTTTAAGTCTATAATTGGACTTCAATGGAAAGTTACACTGTAAGCTCAAGAAAATTGCCAAACTTTCAATATAATGCAAAGAACTCGACAATCTTTATTCAAGGCTGGTCTGGACACGTGTTATATTTTAACAAGTACTTTGCACTGGAAAAGTTCTCAGTCACAGCAAATTATTAGTACCATTGGAACCAGATATTTCAAACTATGTAGAAAAACAGATCATTGTAAAAGAGACATCAAAAGGTTCACCTTGAAGCTCTCCAAGGCATCCGAGTACAGTGGGGATAACAAAAACACAGGCCTCCTGCCGACCTCCACATCCCCCACCCCATGGGGCTGTGGATTTTGGAGCCCTCCAGGAGTGTCCCTGGCTGATGGAGGCCTCAGTGAATGATGGGTCCTCATCACATCATCAGCATAACTCTGTACAGTTGACAGTCTGTCTTCCAAGGAAGTCAGAACACACTCAGCTTAGATACTGGATTTCCTTTCACCTCTCCAGAGTATGGTCTTTCCAACTCAGGGTTAAGCTTGTTTGCAGTTCTGGGAAAGTGGACTGCTGCTATTGCTGTTGTCTGCACTGTGCATGGGTTATGAAAAAAGAACTCTGGTATCTAGGGCTCTTGCAACTCTTTAAATAGTCACTCCCTAAACAAAAATTTCCTGAAATCCAGCCCTCAGATCTGAACTTCTTGAAAAGTAGGGGAAGAACAGTCTGGATTTAAGTCCTCTGAATCAAGTACCATGCTTTGTTTGTAATATATCCAGACTTTGATTCAGAAGAAACACAGATCTGATTCTAGCATGAACCAGAGTCTCATCTTGAAAAATCTTATCCCAAGGTCACAGGACCCTCTGAGGAAGAAAGTCACTCCTGCAAGATTTCTGCCACCTTCTACTCAAATCTTGCAAGACCGAAGGCAAGATCTCAGCAGTCAATACTCCCAGACTCCACCAGATCAACCTGAACGTGCAGACCCAAGCACCACCTCTCCAGGAGCTCTGCAGTCCCATGGCCCCAGGAACTGGACACTCCTGCAATCAACAAAGCCATAAGCACTTCATTTTAAATTGCAGGGTCTTCCTGCCTGCTTGAACAGAGTAGTAACAATGTTAAGATATACTTTAATACTATGTACTAGTACAGACATTTCATAAACACCTAATCCTGCTCAAAAGGTCTTTATTAAAGTTTAAATATAGCTGCCATTCTCTGCTGCTTTCCAACAGGCCAAGAGACTCTCTCCAGAGGCGGTTTTCATTTTCCAGACAGTTGGGGTGTTCAGTGGCCAGACAAGAACCTGAACTCTGGGAGCTCTGCAGCATTCCCTCCAGTCATCATAAGCCAGTTCTGATGGGTTCAAAAGGAAGCTCTATCAGATGGGACTCATGGGAAGTTACATCAGACCTTCATTTGCCCAAAGAAGGTCAGCAAGTCAGAGTGTTCAGAGAGAACATGCAAAACATGGCACAGGTTGCAGGGTGTGGATAAAGAGGAAGGATCTTTCATAAGAAAGAAAAATAATTGACATGGCATATTTCATCTGACTGCAATTTTTCTCTATTTCCTGAAGAAACCAAAGCACAGAGAGAAATAACAATTTGCACACACTCATGTACAGTGAGTGTATCAGAACACAGGTCTCTTGCAGCTCCTCTCTGTTTCTCCATTGCCTGGAAATGAATGCACTGGAGACTCTGCACTCCTGAAACTCCTTTATTTGTTATTATGTTTATGTTTGGTAACCTATTGCTTGAAAACCGAAGCGTTTCTTACTGTTGGTCTTTTTAGTCACAATGCTCTTCAGTTCCAGCAAGCTGGGAATGTATTTACACCTTGGAGTTGATTTGTTGGTCAGAGACACAGGAGACTGCAGTGTGAAGCAGCAAGGCCTCCTGGCTGACCTCCCAGGGAATTTGTGGATTCTCTGTTCTGGCACACCCAACACTGGTGGAGGGACACTGATCTCATAGGGTAGGGGGTGCTGGCCCAGCTTCTCCTGACACTCCATAAGGAAATGGCCTCCTTACAGATTTGTATTTGCCGGCAAGTCCAACCCAACACCCATTGCAGCTTCTTTGCAGAAATGGTATTAAAAGGTGCAAAGTCCTGCACCTGGATCAGAGCAACTCTGGTATCAGCACAGGCTGGGGGATGAAGGGAGTGAGAGCAGCCCTTATGAGAAGGACTGGGATGCATGTGGATGAATAGTTGGACAAGAGCTGGCAATGTGAGCTGAAACCCAGAAACCAACCATGTTGTGGGCTGCATCCAAAGCAGCGTGGGCAACAGGGTGAGAGTAGCATTCTGCCCCTCTGCTCCACGCTGGTGAGATCACATCTAGAGTGCTGTGCCCAGCTCTGGGGTCCCCAGTACAAGAAAGACATGGACCTGTTGGAGCAGGTCCAGAAGAGGCCATGTAGATGCTCTGAGGGCTGGAGCCCCTCTGCTCTGAAGACAGACTGGGAGAGCTGGGGGTGCTCACCTGGAGAAGAGAAGGCTCCATGGAGGCCTTATTGTGGCCTTTCAGTACTTTAAGGGGACTTGTAAGAAAGATGGGAACAGACTTTTTTTAACAGTTCCAAATAAGACAAGGGGGAATGGTTTCAAACTAAAAGAGGGTACACCTAGACCGGATACAAGGAAGACACGTTTAATGATGAGGACAGTGAAACACTGCCCAGAGAAGCTGTGGATGCCATTCCTGCAAACATTCAAGGTAAGGACGGATGGGGCTCTGAGCAACCTGATCTAACTGAAGGTGTCTCTGCTTATTGCAAAGGGGATGGACTAGATGGCCATTAAAAGACCCTTCCAATCCAAACTGTTCTATGGAAAAAAAAACCTACCAATCTTCAGGTAACAAGATTAACTGTGTTCGACAATGGAAGTGAGATTGAATTACAACTTATTATATGTAGCCAGGTATCATCTTTGCCAGATTTCTATACACTGTCAACACACAATCTGCCTCAGACTAATTGGCAATAATGAAAAAGCTAAGCATGTTTTAATAGCACAGCAGAAGCCACTCGTAACAGCAATACAGTCCCCTAACTGCACACAACTGTCAAAAGTGAATTCTGGGGGCAAATGGTCCCCCAAAAAGTCAGAGAAGAGTGGGGCCCACAAATTACACTGGTCCCTTCACCTTCAGATGGACACCCTCTCATCGCTCTGGAGAAATCAAGCTCCGCATCCCTGTCCTTCAGCTCCTTACCTCCCCCCTGGAATTGTCAATAAAAGGCTTATTGTGGTACTGCCTATAAACAAAACCAACAATCATTTGAGAAAGCTTTTCTATTTGTCCCCCAGAAAAAAAAAAATGTGTTCACCAGCTCTTTTCACATCAGTAACTATAACACAGTAAGCTGGTTTTATTCAGCCAAGAGTTTGGATGGCTGTAAACTCACACTGTTACTTAATCACCTCTTCAGGGTTTGAAGCTCCTCTTCCTTTCCTCTCTCAGTATCTTTAAAACCATCAACAATGTATATACAATATATGTATCTCATACCACTCGGAAGGCCTAGCTCAGGTTTAGAGAGATCACTTTAAAGTGAGAGATGAATGCACCAGAAATTCTATTCTGCTGTTGAAAGCACGCTGACCTTGAGGCTCGCAATAATGTCCAGAATTAGCTTGTCAACAGCCCAGAGATCCAATCTCAATTTTCATGGAACTGTTCCCAGAGTAGGTAGATAATGCCCAATCTTCAAAGTAACTATGTCTCAAGTTTATCAAACAAGCAGAAAAAAAGTGACACACCAAAGGGTCTATTCACTAAACAGTGGCTTACACGAATCGGCCAAGCATGCGAAGATCTATTTTTCTTGCTTGGGTGACAGAACTGTTGCACTACAAAGGGCAAGAATATACCTTGCAAGTAGATTAGGTGGGTTCTGCATGGACAGAATGAATTATTTCAGCCCAATCACAAATCTACTTTGAACATAAGAGTTTCGAATTTGATTCAAGTATTAAGTTCAGATTTGATTAGCAGAGACCAAGAAAAGCGTAACTTGGAGGCTGGGAGCTCTAATGGAAAATGTCCACTGTCTCATCAGCTCAAGAGAAGCAAATTCCCTTAGGCCACTGTAATACATCCTAACACATGTAACACATGAATGAAAAACTGGATGCTTCAGGGTTTATTTAAACAAAATGTAAACCTCCTTGAAGAAATGAAAAACTACATCATAGGCTTGACCCATATGAAACAGGCATAAGGCCCTGTAGTTTGGTGGGTCTGTAAAAACAGCATAAAATTTCTAGAAGTTCTTCAATGATGACCTTTCCTACGCTTCATCTGAACGATCAACAGCTCAGGTAGGGGTGCTTAAGCCATCCTTAGCATAAAATTAGTATCAGTACTCCTGAAACAAGCAATGAAGACAAACCCTGACTCCTGCCAAAGCTTTTTCTGTCCACAAAGGAACAGATTTTCCAAATCTGAGTGTGATTTTATGCAGGTTGCTGATGCTTTGTCCACACACAAGACTCTTTCATTGCTAACTCTTGCAAAAGTCTGTACTTGCATTCCAAGAAAGGTGAATTCACACCTCAACCTTCCTTGCTTTAGCTACATACATTTCACTCTTTGTTGTAGCTCACCACATAGGATGGGTACACTAGACAGTTTTCAAGTAAGTTACTGCTTCTAAACTCTTCACAATCAGTACTGTAATCTCACATAATTTTGTTCATCTCAAAGCACCAGTCAAGACAGTGTTCAGCCCTTGGTGCCACTTCCAGACTTATCAGTCTGCCAGCCTTACAGGTTTCTGCTTCTTCTCTTCCTCTTCTTAGCTGAACAGCATGTACAGGTCTCAGAGAAGATCAGTTCCTTGCAGTTATATTAATATCAGATTATTTAGGCGAAAAAAACCAAACCAAAACAAAACCAACACGAAACACTTTCCTCTAAAATTAAAACACTTAGAAAACTGATTTGCTCACAGACTTGGGTCATGCTATTTTTTGCTGTTCCCATTTGCCATAATTAGAAATACTGTTACAGAGAGAGATATTAAATGCACACAATTCACACTAATAAATATCAATGCAAAGAAGCAGCAAAATAGATTGGGTCAAAACTTCAGCCTGAATGCATTTATTTCTATCCATAATAGTGATTATTATTATTATGTCAACACCTTGTACTGAGGATATAAAACCAAAATCCTCTCCCAAAAAATGACTCATTGTCTCTTCTCCCAACTATCTGTGAGATTCCTTGCAAAGAACTTGAGATCCTCAATACACGACTCTATTTCATCCAAAAAAATATGCCAGACACCGTAGCGCTGCAGGGGAGTGTTTTACCACAACCTCCTTGCACCTCCCGAGAGCCACTGCAGCCTTGGAGCAGAGAAAACACCTCTCCATTGCAGGTTAGGCTCCCAAAATTCCTAAGCATCTTCAGTGAGAATGACACAGACAGAAATCCCAGCACACACACAGATTAACTGTGGTTCTGAGCCAACACGCATTGCACTGCATTAACTTTCTCCATGCTTCACCTTTTTTCCCTCCTTTCCAGACATATTAGAGAGACTAAGGGCTACCTTGTTTCATCACTCTCTTTTTTTTATTATTTGATATAATGTCAGTTATATTAATCAGAGCTTTCTTCTTGTGCATGTTTTAGAAGAAACAGTAGCTTAGAAAAGACTACAGTACTATCCTTTACCTCAATTAACCGCCTGTAGAACAGAAAGCCCATGACACCTTCCTCTTTAGCTGAAGTTTTGCTCTTTATAGCAGAGAAAATCTACTGCCTTCCCAAGTCAATCTGCCACTGAGTCTTCAGGTAAAGAATCAGAAATACACAAATGCAGCAGAACCTGATCTCTGCCACACAGAGGCTGAGAACCCCTTTAAGCTTTTGAAACCCCAAATCCCTTCTGGGATTTTGAAAAGATACACAAAATACCACAAAGTCTGCTACAATAGCCATTTATAATAGTGTCTCTGTTCCAAATGCAGTTCCTGGGATACATCCCTAGAAACAAAACAGGTTTTCTTAGGCTTGGCAGGTCTACTGATGTTTCATTTGCACAGACCCAGGATTCACACCACGGCTCCTATCACCTCCAAATGGCCTCCATCGCTCCACTTCATTTAGTACATGGCATCTACTACCCCCCCTGCAGAAGTCAAACTGAAAACAGCATTAAAAAATTATTAATTAGATAGATAGATGGATAGATAGATAGATAGATAGATAGATAGATAATTAAATAGTGTTTAGCTCTCAATTTGGGCATGAAGTATACAGTTCAGAAGCCAGAGAGATTACAGTGCATGTGTGCAGAGTGAACAGCTGAAAGGCTTCCCAACCTGGAAGGTTTCAGACAAAGTGGGTAGCTCAAAAGAATGTGCAGTAGCTATGGAACTTGCCCTGTAACCAGCTGGGATGCAAGTCCAAGCATTGGTAGGAATCTTAAAGGAGATGGTGCAAGAGGGAAAATAGCACATGAAATGTTTACCTCTGAAAAGGGCTTCTTTTTTTCCTAAAGAGAAAACAGAAGGAACACAAACTATTATTGAGAGCAGGATTATACCTGCAAACATGACAGGAGAAAGGAGAGGACATCAAGGTACCAAGTAGGAAAAAGTATTGGGGAAAGAAAACTCAATTTAGGGGGAAACGAGAGAAAATAGGTGGATAGACAGTGGAAACTGAGGGAAGAAGTGACAGAAGAATGGGAAATTAACAATGAGGGGTTGCCTGTACCCTCCTGCCACATGATTTGAGGGTTGTGTCTTTCTCTGAGTGAGCCAGTTTCTGAGAGGTCATGGCTGGAATCAGTGCATGAGAAAACCATGACTACTGTGGACTTTTTTTCACGTTTTCTCATCCTTACTTTTGGGGCCAGGATATTGGTGTGCTCTTTGAATTTAAGCCCAGGAAAACAACTAAATACATAATACACATGCCAGGCATCCATGTGATTTAGCAGAGAAATACTTTTCCTTTTTTCCCCTTATTTTAGAAAGCATTTTTCATGCTGATGTAGAAGAGAAAACAAATTAATAGATCTTCTGAATTTTGCCTCAGAATATCAGACTTGCCAGCTGAATACTCAGCTGTAATTTATTTCCAGGTAGATTCTTTTCTGCCAGACTGACAGTTCTAGCACCAGAGGATCCCTCATTATCTTGATTAAATAATTCATCTACAGCTTAATTTCAAGGTAGAAAGTTATTTCCTTTAAAAATACCATCTATCCAAGAATAAATTGCACCTAATTCTCATTCACCCAGGAAGATGCCATCTGGTTTCAAAGCTTCAGAACAAACATACAGCTGAAGACACAAGCAGAGCACATCATGTGCTCCATAAACAGCATTCTCAATCCTTCTGATTACAGCACTCAGAACACCTACTGCTCAAAACTGTTTTATGCACTTAGTCTCCTCAAGCATATCATTCCTTGAAGGTGGAAAATAATTCACATTTTAGCCTACATGGACTTTAGTGGCTTTCCACCAGACAGGTATCTTATCTACCCAGGTTTGATATAAATTCTAAGTACTGTAAAGTTAAGGGTGTTCAAGTTTTGCTAGGTCTTGCCATTCTCAAAACCAAACCAAACCAACAACAACAAAAAATAAACAAAGAGAAAACATCAGACGCAGCCATACTTTAGTGTATTCCTGAATTTTTTTTACTTGAATACATAGGCCAGTTTCTGCAAACCATCTTTATGGCTATCTCTTCAAATTACAGAACCCCACGTCAGCTGCAGCAATTGAAAATGCAACTGAGAACAGAGCTGTTTAGAGAGCAGCCAAGCTGATACTTCATATAATCTTTCACAGTGATGAGATCATATTCTACTACCAAGCTAACACTATAATCAAGATAAGTCCCTGTTTTAGAGGGGCCATGACTGACACATTCCTTCCCTCTGCCTTAAAGGCACAATCCTGCTTCTACAGCAATCAAGTGTCCAACATGTTTTCTATAATTTCTTCACATTTTGGGAAAAAATACTTATTTTGTCATTATATATAAAAATAAAAGAGCAAGCTAATTTAATGACTAAAATATCCTTGAAATCCCAGGTCAGATTTTAACTTGTGAAAATTCATCTGATTTCCACGCTGCCCACACGCCACTTTGGCCTGAGCTCGTTGCTGCCTCAACATCCAGGAAAGGCTCTTTTTAGAGCAGCTGCCTCACTGCCTTCCACAGGAGGCTCTGCCCAGGCAGCCCCTGCAGAACTGGCACTGCAGATCCCCGCCCCTCACTTGGGACTGCTCTCCCCAGGGTCACCCAAGCAGATTGGCTTGTCAATCTGCAAACAGGCAAACGTGTTTGTAATTAACAGAGTCCTTAGTTTACTGTATATAAATCAGGAAAAGGGAAAGATACTGTTAAATGAAGACAGCTCTCAAAGGATTTACTTTGCTTCCAATTAGGTTCTTAAGGAAAAAGCCTTTTCAATGACCAGTTTCTGTTGGATCTAACTAGATGCTCTCATTCGTTTTGCAGGGGTCCAGAGATTAACCCTTAATTAGGGCAAAGTTAAGTGAAATGACTAATTTAAAATTCATTCTCCTGCTCCATAGATTTTTGTCCTGCTTTTAACCGAGACGATTTGCTGGGAGGTCATTTATCTTCTCTGACAGATGCTGCTGTTTAGCTCTGATCACTTTTGGAAGTGCATACACACTCAAAACCAAAAGATTTCAAAGACATTTTATGTCATGGAAACAAGAAAAAATGGCAGTTTCATAATGGTGTTGATTTTTCTAAGATATTATCCTGCCACAGTAATTAGCCAGCTATATTCTGCTTGTTACAAATTCTCCTTCATTTTCCTTTTCTCCCTGTCTGTTTTATATTTCAGACATAACACTTATAACTAAGCAATCTCTCAGACCAAACATGCATAGTCAATATCTGACAAAGTAGAGAGATTTCCAAAACCCTCTCAGGAAGCTCTCTGAAAATTCACATAGGTACACTTGACACACAACAAACTTTCCTTTCAAAAAGTATTCAATAAAAGCAGTGCAAGTGAAACACTGTAACTCTCACAATTTGTGGTCCTTAATATAATCTTTTCTCACTTTAGAGAGCTTTTTTATTTTAATTGCAAATCATGTTTCAGAAGGCTTCAATGAAGAAGAAAGCAACTACTTCTACAATCACACATGAAGGAAGAGCAAAGCTACTCTGCCCTAACCAAAGTCGAGTGGAAGTATTGCTGCCACCCTCTCAGACTTGTCCCATCTCATAGCAGTTCTAATTCACCTCCTGGCTCAAATGGCTAAAGCCATCCTTCATTAACTCTGCAGAGGCCACAGGCACACCCAGGCAGGTGAGAAAAGGATGATCTTTCTCCAGGATGCAAAGTTCCTGGGCATCACTGCAGGTAACCCTGTTGTCATCCACAGCATTACTGAACTATTCACTCACTCTCATCACACACTCAGGCTCTCGATAGCACACAATCACACTTTACTTTTCCCCTCTGAACTTTGATACTAAGAGGGTCTCCCTTACCCAAAGGAAAGCTGAGCAGAAACATGCTGATGTTGTTGTGCAGCCCTGTACTATATGATTAAATCCCCATTTGTTGTGTTCCTTTGCCACCCCTTTTCTCAAGGCTGTATCTTTCACACAGCTGTTCCACATTGAGTCGGGGAATTCATTTGGAGACTCGGGAAAGCAATAGTTTGGCAATTCCAGCATTGCAAAGGCAAAGCTGAATTGCTTGCCTTCACAGCACCTGCTGAGGGGACTTTTTACTGCTTTCATAATATGGAACAGGAGTTTGGCCCCAAGGGGAGGATCTCGCTATACACACGCAAAACCCCAGGTTCTGCCTCATTATAGTTATTGGCTTCCCAATTAACTTGTTTCCTGTGAGAGCAGGGAGGAAGGCATTTTGCTCACTGAGATTTCAGGCTCTACAGTTTGTGAAGTTTTTTGCTTTAAGGACTGTGTATGTCCCTAATTGGTCTTTGTCACTAGAAACTCAAAATATTTTTCCTAGGCCAGTGCTACACACAGCATCACACCGACTTTTCCCAGACAGGTACACTGAGGCATGAGACAGAACATCCTACCATGGTATGCAGAGTGTCCATAATCCAGCCCAGTTCTCAGGACTCGAGGCACTGTGTGCAATCTGCCTGCACACAGCTTCTCTGATTACTCAGTTATCAGATTTGTACCTGTCTCTAATAAGGAGTATCAGAAATACTCACTCCTGGAAAGGTTCTCTGTTTGAGAACATATCTGGCATGCTGAGTGCTCTGTGAGTTTAATCTAGATCATTTAAATGTCTTTCTGGTGCATCATTCAGAGCCATCTATTGGCAATACCATCTGCAACAATAAGGTATTATATTTATAATTATATTGACAAATATAAAAAATGCCTGAAACAAGACTTCTTTAAATAAGTTGTGCAATGCTTGCAGACTACTTAATATAAGCAGCATCTATGATGTAGCACATGCCTACAAATTGTTAAACTGTGTTATTGTAGTAAAACTGTCAGCCTTGATTATTTAAAAGGTGACTACCTGAAGGCTTTGCTTTCATCCCCTGTTGTTGTTAGTATATCCCACATGTCTGACCAGACTGGCCAATGCTCCGTTCATATTACACTTGGCCCCTGCTCCTGATTTATCAGCCACCGAGACAAAAGCTTGCCTTACCCTTTCGGAACAACAAAGATTTATCCTTGATGGCAACCCTATGCAGTCATATAAAACTCTTATATGCATTTCTCAACACATCCACACCAATGCCATAAACATATGTGAGTGTTGCAGCCAAGACAGGGACTCCTCATGGTAAAAGATGGGGATCATGCAAGTGTTGCAGTTGATTTTAACATGTAATAGAGTTGACATTGCATGAGCCATAGTTTCCAAGCTCACTTGTTCCTGCCCACCTCTTTCCTTAAGGTTTTTTCAGCTCTGTCTGCAGCCCCCATCTCATTCTCCAAATCTGCAACTCCCATTTGAACCCAAGTCTAGCCCACATTCATTCCATACATCACTGAAAATGCGAATACTATCTAGTCAATCTCCACACCAGAGTTAAACAATTTATACAGCCTTCACACCACGGCAGAAAGAATGTTTATGTAATCTTCATGTTTCTATTAAACATTAACATGCATGAAGGAATATGGGCTTATTTTCCCTGACAGACATGGGGGAGTCAAATACTCTTAAATGCTCCAGAATTTGTCCTTCCACAACCACAATAACTTGAAAGTTTAAAGGGAGCTTTACCTCAGTAGCTTTTAGCAAGGGTTTTTTTAAAGCAAAACATGCTTTAAAATAAATACAGTCTCGATTATCTTTGATGTGAACCTATAGCAGAGATTTATATTGCTTATCCCTGTTAATTAGACTAGCCAAAATTTTTAATACCATTTTGCATGCCTCAGAGAGGCAGAAAGATAAAGTTTTCTCTGAATGAGCCATTACTAACTGTGAAATTGCTGCAGCAAAACTCTTTGTGGTCAAGCTGTATTTGTTCTGCATAATGAACAGAATGCCAGTGGTTTCCATCCCCATACATCTCCCCACTCAGGGCACTCCACAGACACAGCTGACTACCTTTGCTAGTTAAAAATGGAGCTACCAGAGGCAAAGAAGATTCAGCGGTCAAAACCCAAGTCTGCGGCAGAGTCAAGAATAGATTTTCAAGCTTCTCAAGTATTCCCAAAGGCCTGTTTTAACCACTACACAGCACAGTGCTGGCAGGGTGCAACCACAGCCCGAGTCCTGCGCCAAAGGGAGAAGCCTCTGTGGTGCTTCGAGCTCCACACGCGCCGTGGGACATGTGAACATGCACAGTGCCTTCCCATCCCCCACATCTCTGGGCAGCTTTGTGAATGTGTCACAAGAGAATAAATGCCTGAGACATTATCTGCCCATTCCAAGAGTTCAGAGAATGTGTATGACATCATGGGCATGACTCCCCCACTAATCACATTATATGCTGTTTAACTTAACACTGCTAAGCTTTGTCTGATAACATTGTAAATACCATTTTATTGTAAATTAGATTATACAAACCTCCTCAGAGTTTAGGTCAGTTCTTGTGTGAGGTCCTTGCTCCCCCTCCTCTCTGCTACCCCAAATGGAATCTTTTTGGTGTCCAAGCCAGGGCATTTCTACAGAGGGAAGCACAAGAAGAAACAAAGGTTAAGCCATTATTTTTCTAAGTCAGCACTGCAGATTGCAGTGAGTGGACAGAAGACTCCACACATCTGTTCTTTTTCTCTCTCTTCCCTTGGAATAAAATGAATAGGTTTTGTTTTCCTCTTGAATCTGGCTGGATTTCATTGCAATCTGCCTGTGAGGTAGCATATAGTTGAGATCTATCATTTCTTTCTATCAGGCCTGAACTGAGTTATTGCAGTTGGTAGTCATTCCAGTGTTCTTCTCCTGGCCTTAAGGTTTCTAATTTGTTTACAAAGAAAGCTGAAGTGTTAAGTTTATTTTTATTTTTGCATTTGATTCTGTTTTTTCTAATGAAAAAACCAGACTCCAACTACACTAAACCACAGCCCCACAGCCATTGACACACTGAGGTTTCCCAGTTTCTGAGGGTATTTTCATTTTCATGTATTGACACACTTAGTACTGAGATACCTGAGAAGTTTCTCATCTTTTAGAAAACCTCAGCAACAGGATTTCCCAACACATTTAGACAACTGCACGAGAAGATGCTCCTTGACTTTCTTCCCTAATTTTATCATGGCCATAAACATCCCATGCTCTTAAAGCAGAGGTTTGAGAACCCAGACTTCTGAGGTCTCATCTCAGCTATGCTCAGGCTCAGCTCTGGGTTTCTGTCCTCCCTACAGTCAATAATGGCTCTTAGTATCAGCCTGGGTTCTGCTTCCCGTCTGCATTCAGAATTCTGAGGCCAGTGATGCTTCAAACAGAGCTCTACCACCCAGTGCTAGAACTACCATCTCTCAATACCAAAAGCAATGCTCTGATTTTTGAAGTCGGAACTACTACTCAGGTGGGATGCAGACCAAGCCTTTGTGCTCTCCCCACCTTCTGTCACTCTTAGGACAGATAAATCCTACCAGAATTAACTGAAAGAAAATGTAAGTGAGGCTCATCCTTCCTCAGCCCAAGAAGCACATGGTACAGTTGTCTTTCACTGGACAAAGGAGACTGCAGCCAGCTCACACTGTGCCTGTTGCTTGTTCCTCAGGATAGCTTCCTAAGACATGGAATTAAGGAATGTTAGGAGCTCACAAAGGGAAGTAAACACAATCCAGGTGACCGCTCAGACCAAGGCACAGCTACTTCATGTGCCAGTAAGGCACTGGGTAACTGCACTGAGGACAGATTCTCATGTCCTTGAGCAAAACACCTGGCTTCTGCATTCCTATGTGTGCCCATCTGGAGAAAGGCAATAGCAACACTGCACAAACACAGCAAAGGATGCTGTAAAATAAACATTTTGAGATCGCGCATGAAACTCAATCTAGCAGAACTGTGAATACTATAGACTGCATTTGGGAAAGGTTAATGCTATAGAAACCAGATTCTGTTAACTCATGGTTTCTCAGGACAGATTTTAATGAAAATCGTGTTATGAAACTCAAGTGGGTCTCCTGGAAAAAAAACCACTCTTCATCCTGAGGGAGGGTGATGCACTTTTCAGTGGGCAGCAATCAGATGCAAGCAAGACAGTGCTCTTTTGACTGTGTCCTCCCTATCCTTTGGCCACTTGCAGAACTCATCAAAAATACACCTTTACAGTGCTTTTCATAGTCTGTTCATTCTCCTCTCCACAGAGATCTAGTGATGAAGCAGAATGATTTGTAGGGCAGTTGGTTGCTTGGTCATGGAATTATCTTACAATTATCATTTCTCTAATCAAGTTTGCAAAGTATGTGGATGCTTTTTCGAAAACAGGAGACAGATGCTGTATTTTAATTAAGTGCTTCATTAGAGAAAAGAACAAACCTAGTAAGGTATAGAGAATTTACATATAGAAAAGAATAATTACAGAATAATTAGAAAATCAGGTTATTTTAAAATGTTTCTCCGTGATTCTTTGTAAGTTTCTTTATACAAATTTACCCAGTAGTATATAAATGGACTTGAGTAACGTTACACACATGAACCATTAGCAGTTAAGCTGAAAAGTCATCCAAAGTGCCAAAACTGGAGCCTGTTAGCAGAAGTAGGAAAGGGGTGGGGGTGGTAGGTATTTACTTTATTTTTCCCTTTTCTCTCCCTCTGCTCCTTATCTTAGGATGTCCCAGCTAATCATACACTTCTAGAATAACTCTGAACTTTAGACTTCCTAACTCCACCTCACACCCCAGTATATTTCAATTTTATTCCTCCAGTGAGAGAATCAGTGTCACCCCTACAGACAGATACAGAGATACTGAGCCACTTGACCACAGAAAATTACGGACTCTGTTCCAATGTGTAAATCTGTGCCTCAGCCTGAACAGTTCACAGTACCAAGGATTGAGTGAGGCATTTAAGAACGGTCCCAGGTGATAAGGTGATAGCTCAGTGAATCTTTATATCTATCTGCAATATAGAGACCTACAGTCTTTTTGCAATGAGAATGAATTTAAGGAAGCAGCACAGATGAAAACAGCACAATGATATGAGGATTAACTGATAATCCTACATGTATCACATGGGAAATTGCCAGACTATTAACATGGTATGAAATTCAGCTCATAAATGAGCTACACGAATGAAAGAGACAATAAGTGACGTAACTGGTGATCATAACCAAGAGAAAGAGATGATCAGCATCAGTGGTCTTGGGAGCTCCCCACAGACTCAGAATAGGGTCTGTGGTGGGACTACTGCTATTTCATATTTCATAAATGATCTGGAAATTCTGTAGGTAGGTGGCTGATTATACACAACCATTCCCAAAAATGAAACCTAAAATTTATTGAGTGGATGTTAAAACAGTAAATTTAACTCAAAATTCATGCATAAAAAAGAATGGAGGAGGAAAAAGCCATTCTTGATGTTCTTCAAATCAGTCATGAAAGAAATCCTGGAGAAGTGGATCACCCTCCAAAAAAAACAGTACTGTGTCAGCAGTTGGGGGAAACTGTCCTGTTAGGAATTTCTAGAAGAATGAGGACAAAGCAGAAAATGTCATTGTTTCTCTGAATAAATCCATAGTATGCCCATCTCTGATACTGAGCAGAGTTCCAGTAATTGTGGAAACAAAAAGCTGCAGAAAGGGCTACAGTGTACCAAAACGGCACAAGAGGTGTTGGAAAGGCTTAGCACAAGGAAAATTTAAACAAGCCAGAGCCTTTCAACCTGGAAAACAAGTATAATAACAATTAAGTTAGAGACAAGCTGTTACAGCATGGAAAAGGTAAACAGCAATGATTATTTAAAAGTAGTCTTAACAGAAATAATAGGGCACCAACTCAAACTGGCAGGCAGCAAGTGGGTTCAAAAGCAAACAAAAGGAAGTTAATTTTCACACAATGCCTAATGATGTTGTGGAACTCATTGCCACGGGATGTTACAGCAGCCAAAAATACAAGTGGGTTTTAAAAAATGATTAGACAATTTTATGGAAAAAGGTCCATCAAGGAATATCAAAAACAATGATACAGCTGCAGCCTCCAACTCAGGAAGGTCTCTAAAACAGAAACCACTGGAAGCTGGGAGGGTTTACCAAAGGAAGTATCACTCTGTGCTCGTCCTGTTTTCCCTACACAAGTTATTAGCCATTATCAAGAGGCAGGATATGGGGCTAGACAGACCTTTGCTTTTTGTGTTTGACCAATACTCACCGATGCAGACATAAACACATACCGTCCATGGTCACGGATAATTCCATAAAAAGCTGCTACAATATAAATGTACACCCTTAGAAGAGTAATATAATAAATGCCAGCATGTTTTATTTGGGTAGGACTAGACCTGCTTCTTGTACTTAATTTGGTATATTATGAACCTCTGTTTTCCAAAGAAGAATTATGATGTTATCTTCATTTTTATTCCCTAATTACAGCGAAAGAGACAAATCCAGTGGAAAAAACTACTTCCAAATTTGAGCTGTTAGCCACACAATGACTTACACGAAGGTGACTGAGAGTTTAGCATAAGAAACTCCTGGAGTAACTGCCTATCAGGTTTGTTGAATGTGGCCATGCTGCAGAGGTGCTTCAACACACAGACTAAAACTTCCAACCCTGCTCTAAGTCTAGGGTAGAGTTTGAAGTCATGGTAAGCCTTCAACAACAGAGACGAACAGTCCTGTAAGACCTTGTTCCTTACAAGCTCCAGCATCTTGAACATGCTTTACAACTTGCATGAACTCCTTATCTTCTCCATTAGGGAAAACAGAGAGGGAAGTGACTCACCAAGAACGGCACTCCACAGCAGCTCTGAGCCTATGAATTGGATTACAAACCTGCTGTAACAGATTATACACCACCCCTAAGCCTTTCTCAAACCATGTCCAAAAAAACCCCAACCATTAAAAAAGAAGATGATAATGAAGGCATTTTACCAGAACACTCTTACTGTAACTTCTATTGTGCCCACTGGTTCAACATGTGAGAAGGAAATGCTGCTGTTTTGGCATAAAATTACAGCATAAACTGCAACACGGGTACACACAAGATACAAAAGCTGTAGAGAGAAAAGTTCTGCATCAATCAGTGGCCACATGGCAAGCTGCACTGGTGCGTAGAATTGAGGGGTAGAATTACACAGGTACATGTTCTGAGGTACACTTGGCCAAATGTCAAAGGCCTAATGACTCAGTGGTCCTGTAATTCTAATCCAAATCCCAAGGAAAAATGTTACAATTAAAGACGACTGTATTATGCACCACTTTACCCCAATAAAGAAGCCTTCCCCATTCAGCATCCAGTACTTGGAGTTGTATTAGCATGAATAATTTGTGTCAAGATTCAGTCCTGTGTTTAGCCACTTAAGGAAATGTGTAAATTTTTAGGAGGAATAAGTATCTGCAATTTTCAAATGGGACAGAACCAAGGCAAAACAAACCACACGAGGGTCAACAAGCTCCGCTGTTCATTCAGTTTGCTTGTCAGTGACCTGATCCTGTAAGGACTACAGCTCTCAGTTACAGCAACTCTCTCCAAATGGGAGTTCTCATGAGTCAGAGCTGAGACAGAACGGTTCTCTTCCTACTTGTTAATCCATATTGGGATTACTAAACCCACCAGATCCATGTCTGACACCAAACTAACAATAACTGAAAAAGGTGGGTACTTCCTTGTGTGAAAATCACATCATTTATTTACACACCTGAACCCAAGACCCAAGTAAGTAAGTCTGGAGCTTTATCCTTAGAGCCTTACCTTCATTCTGCCACCAAATCTAGACACTCCATAAAAACACAGTTCTATACATGGACTGAAATTCCATTGCCTTCCATTAGAAATCCTTCCACAAGGCAGAGCAGTGAGATTCCTCAGGTCAAGGACTCAGGTTTGTTACACACTTGTTAGTGCTGTATCCAGCACAAACAGGGTCTAGGGTCTGGAAGTGGTACTACAAAAGATTAATAATAATAATAATAATAATAGCTTAAGTAAAACCAATCAAAGACAAAAACCAATAAACCATCCACTGCTGCCCTTAAGAAAATTCTTTTATTCACCCCCTACAAAGGAGGTTGCCCTGTTTATCTGCCAGGAGAGCTCAGACATTCCTTGCATTTGCAGCACAGATGGTCACCACACCACAAAAGGCAGAAGGGCTCGCGGTGGACATGTCTGGTTTCTGGATTACAGAAACCTGGCCATAGCTGCTGCTCCATCAGGGCTGCTATGCACCCAAAATCCCAAACAAATACAGAAAGCCACGAATATCCTTTGAACAACGTCTCTTAGAGGATAAGGAGACTGTCCAGGGAAAAGGACCTGCACAGTGACCTTGGTTGCGAGTCTGAATTCATTAGTGTACATAGATTGTTTTGAGATCCTGAAGTGAAAAGTGCTAAGGAAGCAGAAGTATTGTTTATTAAAGCTCAAGGCTCTGTTGTTTCTTTATCCTCAGATATTCTTCACATCTGATTTTTCATTCATGGCCATTGCTACTTCAAATTATTTCAGCCGTCTAGATCTTTTCTTTACCAAATGGAATAGCCCCGGGCAGAGGATATGCAGTATCTAAATTTGCTCACTGCATTTATCTTACTCTTTTCTAATGAATTTACTGATTTGACCCCAGTCCTGCTCTTCCTTTGATTTTATAGTCAGATATCAAATATGGCTGCTCTCCATGGATAGTAATTATTATGCAAATAAATGCCCTTAATATTTTTACTACCTCACTAAACATATGCTTCTACAATGCGAGGGAAGAGGTCTGCAAGGTTCATTTTAGCAAACTGGGTAGGAAAATCATTGCTAATTCTTCTGAAAACTGAAAGGCAGTGCAGTTTGAGGGTAACCATTTCAGTTCCCAAGGTGGACAATGCAAGCTGTAATCAAAGAATAAACCTGGGAGAACTGCATGAACTGAAACAAAGCAGAGCAGAATGTTAATTTTGTACCACTGTGTTCTGTGACACAAATTGTACACAGGTTTCTGTGCTGCTTTAAGAAATTACTGAGTGTAAAACCGTGTTTTATGGAATACATGAAAAAAAAAGCAGCTAAACATATTTCTGCTTTTGAAGGAGTCACTCTAGCTTTCAGTTTTTAAAATACACCCTTTTTTTAATTCAAAAATACAGGTACAAATCTCTCTGTGTTCTCCTCAGCTTAGTAAAAACATAAATAAACTAGGAAATTAAAGGGGGAGGGGAAGAAAAAAAGGAGAAAGGTACCTTTCCACATCCCATTGTGCCTAAATAGAACATGTTGTACCAGCCTTGTGTGATTTCTCAACAAAATGTATTGCGGACACTGCAAAAGCTGAGGAGAGTTAAGTGAGGAATGTCAGCTTGGACTGGGGATGGCACGGCCTTTGTTATGCATTAGTTAAGCACGCAGGTTTGTGGGGTTTTACTTTATCTTGGATTTCACTGTAGTGTAATTGAACTTTGTTACCTCTTTCAGTATCCTAAGTGTTCCACTAAGTGTCTGTATGGATTTAGGTTTAGGGATTTATAACAGATCCAGAGGCTATTGAAGTCGCTGGCAGAAGCCTCTGCAGGCTTTGGTTAGGCCTTCAATGTGGAAACTGGTTTTTCCTCTCTCTTCCTAGTACCCCTGGGATCAGACATGTTCAGAAACAAGTATTCAGACACATGACTTTGCTATGAATCTAGAGGCAAACCTCACACATATCAGCAAAACCAGGCTTTGCAGAAAGGTGTATTTGATCATAATGTGGTCATTCACATTACATGAATTTTATGCATTAAATTCACAGGACTTACAGGATTATGTCCTTAACAGTAATTCTAGATTTGGGGTATCCCATCAGCTGTGTCTGCTCCCTCCCCATCTTGGACTGATGTCATTTTCTCCAAGGCACAACTTATTTCCCGCAGTTATCTCATCATACCTGAGTTTTCATATAGATACTACAGCAATAAAATCATAATCTTTGCAGTGGGATGCTTGAATTCCTCAGACAGTGGTATCTCCCCGTAACCACACATGATAAACAAAGAGTCAACAAACACACTTTTGTAGATTTTACTACCTCTGGAACACTCTATATTTCTACAAAAAACATAGGCTTAGGCTTCATGTGTCAAGCTTGCATCAAACACACCCCTTGTACAGCCACAGCTCTGACAGGAAAAACCACCCCGAAGTCCCAGATTTAATCCCCAAGTTCCTCACGCGCTGCAGTCACAGGCACGGGTGTTTCAGGCAATTCCCTTGGTGCCTTCACAAGAGAGCACTGCCCAGGGAGTGGAGCTGCCAGCCAGAGCCACTGGGACCCTCCCTCGGGGGTGATGCGGGAGCAGCACCTTGCTGTGGGATGAGACCTGCTGGGGGGATACTCGCCGTGGGATAGACTTGTTGAGGGGAGAGATGCACGGGGGGGACACCCACCATGGCAGGAACCCACTGAGGGCATATCCACAGTGGGGGAGACACTGTCTGAGAGGGGAGACCCACTGAGGAGAGAGATCTGCCGAGGAGGTACCCACCACGGGGAGGTACCCACCGGGGGGTAACCACGGTGGGGGAGACAGTGTCTGAGGGCAAAGGCCTGCTGAGGGGAGAGAGGCACGGGGGGGACACCCACCATGGCAGGAACCCACAGATGGGGGAGACTGTCTGAGGGGATACCCATCGTGGGACAGGCATGCTGAGGGGACCAGCCCACAGCAGGGCACCCACCACGGCGGGAACCCACGGAGGGAGCATTTGCTGAAAGACATTCTGAGGGGAGAGACCTGCTGAGGGAATACCAACCATGGGACAGACTTGCTGAGGAGAGACGTGAAGGGAGAGACCTGAAGGAAGAGACCTGCTGAGGGAAGACTTGCTGAGGGGGAGAGACCCGCTAAGAGACCTGCTGAAGTAAGAGACCTGCTGAGGAGATACTTGCCGTGGGGGGGGACCCGCCGAGGGGAGAGACCCTCTGCGGGATATCCACCCGGGAAGAGACCCCACCGAGATGAGCCGCACTGCGGGGATACACCCCGAGGGAGATCTGCTGAGGGGGACATGACCCACCCCACCCGGAGGGGCCGCCGTGGCAGAGCGGGCTGGTGGCCCGGGGGCAATTTCGGGTGTTTGTGGGGTCTCTGTTCCCTGACGGGCACGGTGGGGGCCGCGGGCGACAACCCGGCCCCGGGACAGCCCCGGGACAGCCACAGCCCCGGGACAGCCACAGCTCCGGGACAGCCTCAGCTCCGGGACAGCCCGGCCCCGGGACAGCCACAGCTCCGGGACAGCCACAGCCCCGGGACAGCCCCGAGACAGCCACAGCCCCGAGACAGCCACAGCCCCGGGACAGCCACAGCTCCGGGACAGCCACAGCCCCGGGACAGCCCCGAGACAGCCACAGCCCCGGGACAGCCACAGCTCCGGGACAGCCACAGCTCCGGGACAGCCACACCCCC